>CM038679.1:519265340-519479489 GCA_021605205.1 Aegilops longissima
GGTAGGTATGGTGGTTGTTTTGAGGAAGATATAAGGAGGTTTATGTGTGATAGAGCGTATCATATCACAGGGTTTGGATGCACCGCCGAAGTTTGCACCAACTCTCAAGGTGAGAAAGGGCAATGCACGGTATCGTAGAGGCTAGAAAATTGTGGAAGGATGAGAGTGCGTATAATCCATGGACTCACATTAGTCATAAAGAACTCATATACTTATTGAAAAAGTTTACTAGCCCTCGAAGCAAAGTACTACTACGCATGCTCCTAGGGGAAGGGTTGGTAGGAGTTAACCGTCGTGCGATCCCGACCTCCACACATAAGGAAGGCAATCTAAAGAGCACCCCGTGCAACAAATTTCTTACACAAATTTTACCATATGTGCATGCTACAGGACTTGCCAACTTCAACACAAGTATTTATCAATTTCATAATTACCCAACTAGCATGACTCTAACATTACCACCTTTATATCTCAAAACAATTATCAAGCATCAAATTGATCATAGTGTTTAATGCACTTTCTATGATAGTTTTTATTATACCCATCATACTATGACCAATTTTTATAACCATAGCAAATACCATGCCGTTCTAGAAGACTCTCAAAATAATATAAGTTAAGCATGATAGATCAATAATTTCTACAAAATTAAGATACCACCGTGCTCTAGAAGATATAAGTGAAGCACTACAGCAAAAACTATATAGCTCAAAAGATATAAGTGAAGCACATAGAGTATTCTAATAAATTCCGAATCATGTGTGTCCCTCCCAAAAGTTGCGTACAGCAAGGATGATTGTGGAAAACTAAAAGGCAAAGACTCAAATCATCCAAGATGCTCCAAGCAAAACACATATCATGTGGTGAATAAAAATATAGCCCCAAGTAAAGTTACAGATAGACGAAGACGAAAGAGGGGATGCCTTCCGGGGCATCCCAAGCTTAGGCTTTTGGTTGTCCTTGAATTTTACCTTGGGATGCCTTGGGCATCCCCAGCTTAGGCTCTTGCCACTCTTTGTTCCATAATCCATCAAATCTTTACCCAAAACTTGAAAACTTCACAACACAAAACTCAACAGAAAATCTCATAAGCTCCGTTAGCGAAATAAAACAAACCACTACTATAAGGTACTGTATTGAACTCATTCTTTATTTATATTGGTGTTAAACCTACTGTATTTCAACTTCTCTATGGTTCATAAGCTCTTTTACTAGCCATAGATTCATCAAAATAAGCAAACAACACAGGAAAAACAGAATCTGTCAAAAACAGAACAGTCTGTAGTAATATGTATCTAAAGCAAACTTCTGGTACTCAGAAAAATCTACCAAAATAGGAAGACCTAGATAATTTGTTTATTGATCTACTGCAATTAGAATAAGTATTTTATCACGTTCTGGTGATTTTAAACAATTGTTTTCGTGAACAGAAAGTTTCTGGAATTTTCAGCAAGATCAAATAACTATCATCCAAGAAGATCCTATAGGTTTTACTTGGCACAAACACTAATTAAAACACGAAACCACATCTAACAAGAGGCTTGATGAATTATTTATTGAACAACCGCAAGGAAAAACATTGGATTGTCTCCCAACAAGCGCTTTTCTTTAAAGCCTTTTAGCTAGGCATTGATAATTTTAATGATGCTCACATGAAAGACAAGAATTGAAGCACAAAGAGAGCATCATAAAACACGTGACAAACACATCTAAGTCTAACATACTTCCTATGCATAGGAATCTTATATCAAAACAAATTATCAAGGCAAGCAAAAACTAGCATATTCAAGGAAGCGGAAAGAAACAATAGCAATCTCAACATAACGAGAGGTAATTTAGTAACATGAAAATTTCTACAACCATATTTTCCTCTCTCATAATAATTACATGTAGGATCATAAGCAAATTCAACAATATAGCTATCAAAAAATATATTCTTAACACGATCCACATGTATGCAAAGTTGACACTCTTCCAAAATAGTGGGATTAACATTAACTAAAGTCATGACCTCTCCAAACCCACTTATATCAAAAACTTCATAAGATTGATCAAAGCACAAATATGTGGGATCTAAAGTTGACACTCTTCCAGACCCACTTTCAATACTATTGCAAACATTATTATCAATCTCATATTCATCATGGGGATTAAATAAATTTTCAAGATATTAAGAAGAATCACCCCAATCATGATCATTGCAACAAGTAGTAGACATAGCAAACTTAGCATCCCCAAGCTTAGGGTTTTGCATATCATTAACACAATTGACATTAATAGAATTTATAATAACATCATTGCAATCATGCTTTTTATTCAAAGATCTATCATGAATCACTTCATAAAGCACTTCATCACAATTTTCAGATTCACGGATTTCAAGCAAAACCTTATAAAGATAATCTAGTGCACCCAAATCACTAGGAATTGGTTCATCATAATTGGACATCTTAAAAAGATGGGCAAGTGGATGAGGATCCATGGATCTTAGGTTCTCTGTTTAGCAATAAATACCCAATTATTCCAACCAAACGAGCAAACGAGCCAAGTAAGACATCAAGGCAAACGAAAAGACGAACAGAAGAAGGGCGAAGAAAACGACAAGGGTGAAGTGGGGGAGAGGAAAACGAGAGGCAAATGTCAAATAATGTAATGCGAGGGATAAGATTTTGTGATGGGTACTTGGTATGTCTTGACTTGTCGTAGACTCCCGACAGCGGCGCCGAAATCCTTCTTGCTACCTCTTGAGCACAGCGTTGGTTTTCCTTGAAGAGGAAAGGGTGATGCAGCAAAGTAGCGTAAGTATTTCCCTCAGTTTTGAGAACCAAGGTATCAATCCAGAGGAGGCCACCACGCAAGTCGCTCGTACCTACAAAAACAAATAAGAATCTTGCAACCAACGCGATAAAGGGGTTGTCAATCCCTTCACGGCCACTTGCAAAAGTGAGATCTGATAGAGATGATAAGATAATGTTTTTGGTATATTTATGATAAAGACTAAAAGTAAAGAAAGCAAAATAAACGGCGCCAGAAATTGCTAGTTGTTGGGAGATTAATATGATGGAAAATAGACCCGGGGGGCATAGGTTTCACTAGTGGCTTCTCTCAAGATAGCATAAGTATTACAGTGGGTGAACAAATTACTGTCGAGCAATTGATAGAATTGAGCATAGTTATGAGAATATCTAGGTATGATCATGTATATAGGCATCACGTCGCGACAAGTAGACCGACTCTGCATCTACTACTATTACTCCACACATCGACCGCTATCCAGCATGCATCTAGAGTATTAAGTTCATAAGAACAGAGTAACGCTTTAGGCAAGATGACATGATTTAGAGGGATAAACTCAAGCAATATGATATAAACCCCATCTTTTTATCCTCAATGTTAACAATACAATACGTGTCGTTTCCCCTACTGTCACTGGGATCGAGCACCGCAAGATTGAACCCAAAGCGAAGCACTTCTCCCATTGCAAGAAAGATCAATCTAGTAGGCCAAACCAAACTGATAATTCGAAGAGACTTGCAAAGATAACCAATCATACATGAAAGAATTCAGAGGAGATTCAAATATTGTTCATAGATAATCTTGATCATAAACCCACAATTCATCGGATCTCGACAAACACACCGCAAAAGAAGATTACATCAAATAGATCTCCAAGATAATCGAGGAGAACTTTGTATTGAGATCCAAAGAGAGAGAAGAAGCCATCTAGCTAATAACTATGGACCCAAAGGTCTGAGGTAAACTACTCAAAAATCATCGGAGAGGCTATGGTGTTGATGTAGAAGCCCTCCGTGATCAATGCCCCCTCCGGCGAAGCGCCGAAAAAGGCCCCAAGATGGGATCTCACGGGTACAGAAGGTTGCGGCGGTGGAAATAGGGTTTCGGCTCCTGTTCTGTTGTTTCCAGGGTATATGAGTATATATAGGCGAAAGAAGCCGGTCAGGAGAGCTACGAGGGGCCCACGAGGGTGGGGGGCGCGCCTCCCTGCCTCGTGGCCTCCTCGTTGATTGCTTGACGTCCACTCCAAGTCCTCTAGATCACGTTTGTTCCGAAATCACGTTCCTGAAGGTTTCATTCCGTTTGGACTCCGTTTGATATTCCTTTCCTTTGAAACACTGAAATAGGCAAAAAAACAGCAATTTGGGCTGGGCCTCCGGTTAATAGGTTAGTCCCAAAAATAATATAAAAGTGTATAATAAAGCCCATTGAACATCCAAAACAGAAAATATAATAGCATGGAACAATCAAAAATTATAGATACGTTGGAGACGTATCAAGCATCCCCAAGCTTAATTCCTGCTCGTCCTCGAGTAGGTAAATGATAAAAACAGAATTTTTGATGTGGAATGCTACTTAGCATAATTTTCAATGTCATTCTCTTAATTGTGGCATGAATATTCAGATCCAAATGATTCAAAATAAAAGTTCATATTGACATAAAATTAGTAATACTTCAAGCATACTAACAAGTAATCATGTCTTATCAAAATAGCATAGCCATAGAAAGACTATCCCTACAAAAGCATATAGTTAGGCTATGCTTCATTTTCATCACACAAAATACTCCCATCATGCATATCCCCGGTTTCAGCCAAGCAATTGGTTCGTACTTTTTTAACGCGCTTCAGCTTTTTCAAATCTCACGCAATACATGAGCGCAAGCCATGGATATAGCACTATCGGTGGAATAAGGTGGTGGTTGTGAAGAGGAAAAAAAGGGAGAAGATAGTCTCACATCAACTAGGCGTATCAACCGGCTATGGAGATGCCCGTTAATAGATATCAATGTGAGTGAGTAGGGATTGCCATGCAACAGATGCACTAGAGCTATATATATATATATATATATATATATATATATATATATATATATATATATATATATATGAAAGCTCAACAAAAGAAACTAAGTGGGTGTGCATCCAACTTGCTTGCTCACGAAGACCTAGGGCATTTTGAGGAAGCCCATCATTGGAATATACAAGCCAAGTTCTATAATGAAAAATTCCCACTAGTATATGAAAGTGACAACATAGGAGACTCTCTATCATGAAGATCATGGTGCTACTTTGAAGCACAAGTGTGGAAAAAGGATAGTAACATTGTCCCTTCTCGCTTTTTCTCTCATTTTTTTCTTTCTTTCTTCTTTTTTTTCTTGGGCCTTTTTCTCATATTTTTTTCTTTGGCCTTTTTTTATTTTGTCAGGAATCTCATCTCGACTTGTGGGGGAATCATAGTCTCCATCATCCTTTCCTCACATGGGACAATGCTCTAATAATGATGATCATCACACTTTTATTACTTACAACTCAAGAATTTCAACTCAATACTTAGAACAAAATATGGCTCTATGTGAATGCCTCCGGCGGTATACCGGGATATGCAATGAATCAAGAGTGACATGTATGAAAAAATTATGAAAGGTGGATTTGCCACAAATACAATGTCAACTACATGATCATGCAAAGCAATATGACAATGATGAAGAGTGTCATAATAAACGAAATGGTGGAAAGTTGCATGGCAATATATCTCGGAATGGCTATGGAAATGCCATGATAGGTAGGTATGGTGGATGTTTTGAGAAACATATAAGGAGGTTTATGTGTGATAGAGCATATCATATCACGGGGTTTGGATGCATCAGCGAAGTTTGCACCAAATCTCAAGGTGAGAAAGGGCAATGCACGGTACAGTAGAGGCTAGAAAATTGTGGAAGGATGCGAGTTCGTATAATCCATGGACTCACATTAGTCATAAAGAACTCATATACTTATTGCAAAAGTTTACTAGCCCTCGAAGCAAAGTACTACTATGCATGCTCCTAGGGGAAGGGTTGGTAGGAGTTAACCATCGCGCGATCCCGACCTCCACACATAAGGAAGGCAATCAAAAGAGCACCCCATGCAACAAATTTGTTACACAACTTTTACCATATGTGCATGCTACAGGACTTGCCAACTTCAACACAAGTATTTCTCAATTTCATAATTACCCAACTAGCATGACTCTAACATTACCACCTTTATATCTCAAAACAATTATCAAGCATCAAATTGATCATAGTGTTTAATGCACTTTCTATGATAGTTTTTATTATACCCATCATACCACGACCAATTTTTATAACCATAGCAAATACCATGCTGTTCTAGAAGACTCTCAAAATAATATAAGTGAAGCATGGGAGATCAATAATTTCTACAAAATTAAGACACCGCCGTGCTCTAAAAGATATAAGTGAAGCACTAGAGCAAAAACTATATAGCTCAAAAGATATAAGTGAAGCACATAGAGTATTCTAATAAATTCCGAATCATGTGTGTCTCTCCCAAAAGGTGTGTACAACAAGGATTATTGTGGTAAACTAAATGGCAAAGACTCAAATCATACAAGATGCTCCAAGCAAAACACATATCATGTGGTGAATAAAAATATAGCCCCAAGTAAATTTACTGATAGACGAAGACGAAAGAGGGGATGCCCTCCAGGGCATCCCCAAGCTTAGCCTTTTGGTTGTCCTTGAATTTTACCTTGGGATGCCTTGGGCATCCCCAAACTTAGGATCTTGCCACTCTTTGTTCCATAATCCATCAAATCTTTACCCAAAACTTGAAAACTTCACAACACAAAACTCAACAGAAAATCTCATAAGCTCCGTTAGCGAAATAAAAAAAACCACTACTATAAGGTACTGTATTGAACTCATTCTTTATTTATATTGGTGTTAAAACTACTGTATTCCAACTTCTCTATGGTTCATAAGCTCTTTTACTAGCCATAGGTTCATCAAAATAAGCAAACAACACACGAAAAACAGAATCTGTCAAAAACAGAACAGTCTGTAGTAATCTGTATCTTACGCAAACTTCTGGTACTCAGAAACATCTACCAAAATAGGAAGACCTAGATAATTTGTTTATTGATCTACTTCAATGAGAATAAGTATTTTATCACGTTCTGGTGATTTTAAACAATTGTTTTCGTGAACAGAAAGTTTCCGGAATTTTCAGCAAGATCAAATAACTATCATCCAAGAAGGTCCTATAGGTTTTACTTGGCACAGACACTAATTAAAACACAAAACCACATCTAACCATAGGCTAGATGAATTATTTATTGAACAACTACAGTGAAAAACATAGGGTTGTCTCCCAACAAGTGCTTTTCTTTAAAGCCTTTTAGCTAGGCATTGATAATTTTAATGATGCTCACATGAAAGACAAGAATTGAAGCACAAAGAGAGCATCATAAAACACGTGACAAACACATCTAAGTCTAACATACTTCTTATGCATAGGCATCTTATGGTAAAACAAATTATCAAGGCAAGCAAAAACTAGCATATGTAAGGAAGCGGAAAGAAACAATAGCAACCTCAACATAACGAGAGGTAATTTAGTAACATGAAAATTCCTACAACCATATTTTCCTCTCTCATTATAATTACATGTAGGATCATAAGCAAATTCAACAATATAGCTATCACAAAACATATTCTTAACACGATCCACATGTATGCAAAGTTGACACTCTTCCAAAATAGTGGGATTAACATTAACTAAAGTTATGACCTCTCCAAACTCACTTTTATCAAAAACATCATAAGATTGATCAAGGTCCAAATATGTGGGATCTAAAGTTGACACTCTTCCAGACCCACTTTCAATACTATTGCAAACATTATTATCAATCTCATATTCATCATGGGGATTAAATAAATTTTCAAGATATTAAGAAGAATCACCCCAATCATGATCATTGCAACAAGTAGTAGACATAGCAAACTTAGCATCCCCAAGCTTAGGGTTTTGCATATCATTAACACAATTGACATTAATAGAATTTATAATAACATCATTGCAATCATGCTTTTTATTCAAAGATCTATCGTGAATCACTTCATAAAGCACTTCATCACAATTTTCAGATTCACGGATTTCAAGCAAAACCTTATAAAGATAATCTAGTGCACCCAAATCACTAGGAATTGGTTCATCATAATTGGATCTCTTAAAAAGATTGGCAAGTGGATGAGGATCCATGGATCTTAGGTTCTCTGTTTAGCAATAAATACGCAATTATTCCAACCAAACGAGCAAACGAGCCGAGTAAGACATCATGGCAAACGAAAAGACGAACAAAAGAAGGGCGAAGAAAACGGCAAGGGTGAAGTGGGGGAGAGGAAAACGAGAGGCAAATGGCAAATAATGTAATGCGAGGGATAAGAGTTTGTGATGGGTACTTGGTATGTCTTGACTTGTGCGTAGACTCCCCGGCAACGGCGCCAGAAATCCTTCTTGCTACCTCTCGAGCACAGCGTTGGTTTTCCCTTGAAGAGGAAAGGGTGATGCAGCAAAGTAGCGTAAGTATTTCCCTCAGTTTTTGAGAACCAAGGTATCAATCCAGTAGGAGGCCACACGCAAGTCGCTCGTACCTACAAAAACAAATAAGAACCTTGCAACCAACGCGATAAAGGGGTTGTCAATCCCTTCACGGCCACTTGCAAAAGTGAGATCTGATAGAGATGATAAGATAATGTTTTTGGTATTTTTATGATAAAGACTAAAAGTAAAGAAAGCAAAATAAACGGCGCCAGAAATTGCTAGTTGTTGGGAGATTAATATGATGGAAAATAGACCCGGGGGGCATAGGTTTCACTAGTGGCTTCTCTCAAGATAGCATAAGTATTACAGTGGGTGAACAAATTACTGTCGAGCAATTGATAGAATTGAGCATAGTTATGAGAATATCTAGGTATGATCATGTATATAGGCATCACGTCCGCGACAAGTAGACCGAATCCTACCTGCATCTACTACTATTACTCCACACATCGACCGCTATCCAGCATGCATCTAGAGTATTAAGTTCATAAGAACAGAGTAACGCTTTAGGCAAGATGACATGATGTAGAGGGATAAACTCAAGCAATATGATATAACCCCCATATTTTTATCCTCGATGGCAACAATACAATACGTATCGTTTCCCCTACTGTCACTGGGATCGAGCACCGCAAGATTGAACCCAAAGCTAAGCACTTCTTCCATTGCAAGAAAGATCAATCTAGTAGGCCAAACTGATAATTCGAAGAGACTTGCAAAGATAACCAATCATACATAAAATAATTCATAGGAGATCAAATATTGTTCATAGATAATCTTGATCATAAACCCACAATTCATCGGATCTCGACAAACACACCGCAAAAGAAGATTACATCAAATAGATCTCCAAGAGAATTGAGGAGAACTTTGTATTGAGATCCAAAGAGAGAGAAGAAGCAATCTAGCTAATAACTATGGACCCAAAGGTCTGAGGTAAACTACTCACACATCAACGGAGAGGCTATGGTGTTGATGTAGAAGCCCTCCATGATCAATGCCCCCTCCGGCGGAGCATCGGAAAAGGCCCCAAGATGGGATCTCATGAGTACAGAAGGTTGCGGCGGTGGAAATAGGGTTTCGGCTTATGTTCTGTTGTTTCCGGGGTATATGAGTATATATAGGCGAAAGGAGTTGGTCAGGAGAGCTACGAGGAGCCCACGAGGGTGGGGGGCGCCCCCAGGGGGGCAGGTGATACGTCTCCAACGTATCTATAATTTATGAAGTATTCATGCTATTATATTATCTGTTTTGGATGTTTATGGGCTTTATTATACACTTTTATATTATTTTTGGGACTAACCTATTAACCGGAGGCCCAGCCCAAATTGTTGTTTTCTTGCCTATTTCAGTGTTTCGAAGAAAAGGAATATCAAACGGAGTCCAAACGGAATGAAACCTTCGGGAGAGTTATTTTTGGAACGGAAGCAATCCAGGAGACTTGGAGTAGATGTCAGGGAAGCTTCGAGGAAGTCACGAAGCAAGGAGGCGCACCCTAACCCCTGGGCGCGCCCCACCCTCGTGGCTCCCCTGACCGACTTCTTTCGCCTATATATGTCCATATACCCTAAAAACATCAGGGAGCAGAATAGATCGGGAGTTCCACCGCTGCAAGCCTTTGTAACCACCGAAAACCAATCTAGACCCGTTCCGGCACCCTGCCAGAGGGGGGGATCCCTCACCGGTGGCCATCTTCATCATCCTGGCGCTCTCCATGACGAGGAGGGAGTAGTTCACCCTCGGGGCTGAGGGTATGTACCAGTAGCTATGTGTCTGATCTCTCTCTCTCTCTCTCTCTCTCTCTCTCTCTCTCTCTCTCGTGTTCTTGATTCGGCATGATCTTGATGTATCGCGAGCTTTGCTATTATAGTTGGATCTTATGATGTTTCTCCCCCTTTACTCTCTTGTAATGGATTAAGTTTTACCTTTTAAGTTATCTTATCGGATTGAATCTTTAAGGATTTGAGAACACTTGATGTATGTCTTGCATGTGCTTATCTGTGGTGACAATGGGATATCACGTGATTCACTTGATGTATGTTTTGGTGATCAACTTGCGGGATCCGTGACCTCGTGAACTTATGCATAGGGGTTGGCACATGTTTTCGTCTTGACTCTCCGGTAGAAACTTTGGGGCACTCTTTGAAGTTCTATGTGTTGGTTGAATAGATGAATCTGAGATTGTTTGATGCATATCGTATAATCATACCCGCGGATACTTGAGGTGACATTGGAGTATCTAGGTGACATTAGGGTTTTGGTTGATTTGTGTCTTAAGGTGTTATTCTAGTACGAACTCTATGATAGATCAATCCGAAAGAATAACTTTGAGGTGGTTTCGTACCCTACAATAATCTCTTCGTTTGTTCTCCGCTATTAGTTACTTTGGAGTGACTCTTTGTTGCATGTTGAGGGAAAGTTATATGATCCAATTATGTTATTATTGTTGAGAGAACTTGCACTAGTGAAAGTATGAACCCTAGGCCTTGTTTCAACGCATTGCAATACCGTTTACGCTCACTTTTATCATTAGTTACCTTGCTGTTTTTATATTTTCAGATTACAAAAACCTATATCTACCATCCATATTGCACTTGTATCACCATCTCTTCGCCGAATTAGTGCACCTATACAATTTACCATTGTATTGGGTGTGTTGGGGACACAAGAGACTCTATGTTATTTGGTTGCAGGGTTTCTTGAGAGAGACCATCTTCATCCTACGCCTCCCACGGATTGATAAACCTTAGGTCATCCACTTGAGGGAAATTTGCTACTGTCCTACAAACCTCTGCACTTGGAGGCCCAACAACGTCTACAAGGAGAAGGTTGCGTAGTAGACATCAAGCTCTTTTCTGGCGCCGTTGCCGGGGAGGTGAGTGCTTGAAGGTATATCTTTAGATCTTGCAATCGAATCTTTTAGTTTCTTGTTTTATCACTAGTTTAGTCTATAAAAGAAAACTACAAAAAGAATGGAATTGAGGGTACCTCATATGCTTCATCTTTTTAATGTCTTTCGTGAAAATAAGGATTCTGATAATTGTGCTCAATTGTTAGAGGAAGAATGCATTAAAATGTTTGGCACTAAATCTTTGAATGATGAGCATGATTGCAATGTTGTTAGTATGAATTCTTTGAATACCCATGATGCTAATGATATGCAAAGCCACAAGCTTGGGGATGCTATGTTTGATGAAGATGACATGTTTAGTCCCCCAAGTTTTGATGAGCAAATTTATTATGATGAAAGCATGCCTCCTATTTATGATGATTATTGTGATGACACGTATGCTATAATTAATAAAGATAACCATGAAACTTGTCATCATGATTTTAATTTTTGATTGGATTATGCTTCACATGTTAGTTATTTTGTTGAGTTTGCTCCCGCTACTATTGATGAGAATAAATTTGTTTATGTGGAGAGTAGTAAAATTTCTATGCAAGTAGATCATGAAAAGAATGCTTTATGTGCTGGTTATATTGTTGAATTAATTCATGATGCTACTGAAAATTATTATGATGGAGGAATATATGCTTGTAGGAATTGCAATAATATCAAGTTTCCTCTTTATGTGTTGAAAAACTTGAAGCTATGCTTGTTTTTCCTTCCTACGCTAGATGATTCTTGCTCCAATAAGTTGTTTATTCACAAAATCCATATGCATAGGAAGTGGGTTAGACTTAAATGTGCTATTCATATTCTTCATGATGCCCTCTTTATGTTTCAATTCTTATCTTTTAGGTGAGCATCATTGAAATCATCATGCCTAGCTAGGGGCGTTAAACGTTAGCCCTTGTTGGGAGGCAACCCATTTTTATTTTTGTTCCTTGATTTTTGTTCCTATTTAGTAATAAATAAATCATATAGCCTCTGGTTATATGTGGTTTTATGTTTTAATTATTGTTTGTGCCAAGTAAGACCTATAGGATCTTCTTGGATGATAATTATTTGATCTTGCTGAAAAAGACAGAAACTTTATGCTCACGAATACAATTGTTAAAAATCAGAAGAAAGTGATAAAATACTGATTCCAATTTCAGTAGATCAATAATCAAATTAACTAGGTCTTCTTATTTTGGCAGATTTTTCTGAGCTCCAGAAGTTTGCGTTTGATGCAGATTACTACAGACTGTTCTTTTTGACAGATTCTGTTTTCCATGCGTTGTTTGCTTATTTTGATGAATCTATGAGTAGTATCGGAGGGTATGAACCATAGATAAGTTGGAATACAGTAGATATTACACCAATATGAATTTAGAATGAGATCACAACAGTACCTAAGTGGTGATTTGTTTTCTTATACTAACGGAGCTTACGAGTTTTCTGTTAAGTTTTGTGTTGTGAAGTTTTCAAGTTTTGGGTAAAGATTCGATGGACTATGGAATAAGGAGCGGAAAGAGCCTAATATTGGGGATGCCCAAGGCACCCCAAGGTAATATTCAAGGACAACCAAGAGCTTAAGCTTGGGGATGCCCCGGAAGGCATCCCCTGTTTCGTCTTCGTTCATCGGTAACTTTACTTGGAGCTATATTTTTATTCACCACATGATATGTGTTTTTCTTGGAGCGTCATTTTATTTTGTTAGTATTTGCTTGCTTTTATTTAGAAAAATGTTTTGCATCTCTGTTTTCAATAAAAATGTCAAGGATAGCCTTTACCATGCTTATTTTGCAAGTATACATATTGCTGTTTCAAAACAGAAAGTTTATCGCTGTTGCAAAAATTCCCTAGAAAAGCTAGAATATGATAAAATGTTGAAACTTTTTGCATATTGAGCTCTGATAAATTTTATACAGTGTGGTAGAATTTCATAATGTTTGGAGTTAGGGAAGTATGATGAATCTTGCATTATTTACAGACTGTACTGTTTCGGCAGATTGCTGTTATGTTTGCATTGTTTGCATATGTTTGCTTGTTTAATGATTCTATTTGAGGATATGAGTATTAAATATGCAGAGGCATTTATTATGCAATGTTGAATACTAATTTTAGTGAGTTGTTACAGTAGAAAATGATAAGGTTTTTGCATTGGTTTATACTAACTTATCTCACGAGTTCTTGTTGAGTTTGGTGTGGATGAAGCTTTCGAGATTTAGGGAGACCGTGATATGAGAGGAATTGAGGAGACACAAAAGCTCAAGCTTGGGGATGCCCAAGGCATCCCAAGATAATATTTCAAGAAGTCTCAAGCGTCTAAGCTTGGGGATGCCCCGGTTGGCATCCCACCTTTCTTCTTCAACAACTATCGGCTAGTTTCGGTTGATCCTAAGTTTTTGCTTCTTCACGTGATGTTTGCTATCCTTGAAATGTCGTTTTGTTTTGCTTGCTGTTTGAATAAAAATACCAAGATCTGAAATTATTAAATGAGAGAGAGTCTTCACATAGCTACATAATTATTTAACTACTCATTGATCTTCACTTTTATCTTTTTGGAGCAGTTTGTCATTTACTCGTGTGCTTAACTTATATCCTATGAGTATAATGATTCGAATGTCATAAATCTGAAATTATATATGTTTCATATGCCTTTCCCATGGGGAGTAATGCCTTCACATATAAGAAGTAGAGGTGGTAAATTTTTTGAAGGTTAGCAAACATTGTATTGGTCACTTGAACAATTCATGAAAGAATATTGAGGGAAGAGAGATTTCCCATATAAATACACTATCTTGGACATCTTTTATGATTGTGAGCACTCATTAAAATATGACATGCTAAAAGGTTGATGTTGGACAAGGAAGACAACGTAATGGGTTATGTTTTCTTATATCCGAAATAAAGTATATTGTCATGGATCATCCAACATGCTGAGCTTGCCTTTCCCCCTCATGCTAGCCAAATTCTTTGCACCAAGTAGAGATACTACTTGTGCTTCCAAACATCCCTTAAACCAGTATTGCCATGAGAGTCAACCATACCTACCTATGGATTGAGTAAGATCCTTCAGGTAAGTTGTCATCGGTGCATGCAATAAAAATTGCTCTCTAAATATGTATGATCTATTAGTGTGGAGAAAATAAGATTTATACGATCTTGTGATGTGGAAGCAATAAAAGCGACGAACTACATAATAAAGGTCCCTATCACAAGTGGCAATATAAAGTGACGTTCTTTTGCACTAAGATTTTGTGCATCCAACTATAAAAGCACATGACAACCTCTGCTTCCCTCTGCGAAGGGCCTATCTTTTATTCTTGTTTTATACCTTATGCAAGAGTCATGGTGATCTTCACCTTTACTTTTTACATTTTATCCTTTGGCAAGCACATTGTGTTGGAAAGATCCTGATATATATATATCCAATTGGATGTAAGGCATCATGAACTATTATTGTTGACATTACCCTTGAGGTAAAAGGCTGGGAGGCGAATCTATAAGCCCCTATCTTTCTCTGTGTCTGATTAAAACTTTGAACCCATAAATATCACGTGAGTGTTAGCAATTGTGAAAGATTAAATGATAGTTGAGTATGTGAAGTTTGCTGAATCAAAGCTCTGACATAGACCTTTCCTGAAAATAAGATGAATTGTAATTGTTTGATGACTAATTACACGGTTTGTTAGTCTTCAAGAAAGTTTATGATCTATACTTTAACATGTGAATAGCTTGTTACTTGATCATGAGAAGATTTATTATATGAGCTACTGTTATGACATATAATGATGCTAGAAAAGGTGATTGAAATTATCATTGATCAAACTTGTGCACCCGCTAGCATTCACACTTCATAAATTATTTCTTTTATCATTTACCTACTCGAGGACGAGCAGGAATTAAGCTTGGGGATGCTGATACGTCTCCAACGTATCTATAATTTATGAAGTATTCATGCTATTATATTATCTGTTTTGGATGTTTATGGGCTTTATTATACACTTTTATATTATTTTTGGGACTAACCTATTAACCGGAGGCCCAGCCCAAATTGCTGTTTTCTTGCCTATTTCAGTGTTTCGAAGAAAAGGAATATCAAACGGAGTCCAAACGGAATGAAACCTTCGGGAGAGTTATTTTTGGAACGAAAGCAATCCAGGAGACTTGGAGCAGACGTCAGGGAAGCTTCGAGGAAGCCACGAGGCAGGGAGGCACGCCCTACCCCTTGGGCCTGCCCCCACCCTCGTGGGCCCCTCGTGGCTCCCCTGACTGACTTCTTTCGCCTATATATGTCCATATACCCAAAAAACATCAGGGAGCAGAATAGATCAGGAATTCCACCGCCGCAAGCCTCTGTAGCCACCGAAAACCAATCTAGACCCGTTCCGGCGCCCTGCCGGAGGGGGGGATCCCTCACCGGTGGCCATCTTCATCATCCCGACGCTCTCCATGACGAGAAGGGAGTAGTTCACCCTCGGGGCTGAGGGTATGTACCAGTAGCTATGTGTTTGATCTCTCTCTCTCTCTCTCTCTCTCTCTCTCTCTCTCTCTCTCTCTCTCTCTCTCTCTCTCTCTGTTCTTGATTCGGCATGATCTTGATGTATCGCGAGCTTTGCTATTATAGTTGGATCTTATGATGTTTCTCCCCCTCTACTCTCTTGTAATGGATTGAGTTTTCCCTTTGAAGTTATCTTATCGAATTGAGTCTTTAAGGATTTGAGAACACTTGATGTATGTCTTGCATGTGCTTTTCTGTGGTGACAATGGGATATCACGTGATTCACTTGATGTATGTTTTGGTGATCAACTTGCGGGTTCCATGACCTCGTGAACTTATGCATAGGGGTTGGCACATGTTTTCGTCTTGACTCTCCGGTAGAAACTTTGGGGCACTCTTTGAAGTTCTATGTGTTGGTTGAATAGATGAATCTGAGATTGTTTGATGCATATCGTATAATCATACCCGCGGATACTTGAGGTGCATTGGATTATCTAGGTGACATTAGGGTTTTGGTTGATTTGTGTCTTAAGGTGTTATTCTAGTACGAACTCTATGATAGATCGATCCGAAAGAATAACTTTGAGGTGGTTTCGTACCCTACAATAATCTATTCGTTTGTTCTCCGCTATTAGTGACTTTGGAGTGACTCTTTGTTGCATGTTGAGGGATAGTTATATGATCCAATTATGTTATTATTGTTGAGAGAACTTGCACTAGTGAAAGTATGAACCCTAGGCCTTGTTTCAACGCATTGCAATACCGTTTACGCTCACTTTTATCATTAGTTACCTTGCTGTTTTTATATTTTCAGATTACAAAAACCTATATCTAACATCCATATTGCACTTGTATCACCATCTCTTCGCCGAATTAGTGCACCTATACAATTTACCATTGTATTGGGTGTGTTGGGGACACAAGAGACTCTATGTTATTTGGTTGCAGGGTTTCTTGAGAGAGACCATCTTCATCCCTCGCCTCCACGGATTGATAAACCTTAGGTCATCCACTTGGGGGAAATTTGCTACTGTCCTACAAACCTCTGCACTTGGAGGCCCAACAACGTCTACAAGGAGAAGGTTGCGTAGTAGACATCAGCAGGCGCGCCTCCCTGCCTCGTGGCCTCCTCGTTGATTGCTTGACGTCCACTCCAAGTCCTCTGGATCACGTTTGTTTCGAAAATCACGTTCCCGAAGGTTTCATTCCGTTTGGACTCCGTTTGATATTCCTTTCCTTCGAAACACTGAAATAGGCAAAAAAACAACAATTTGGGCCGGGCCTCCGGTTAATAGGTTAGTCCCAAAAATAATATATAAGTGTATAATAAAGCCCATTGAACATCCAAAACAGATAATATAATAGCATAGAACAATCAAAAATTATAGATACATTGGAGACGTATCACCCCCCCCTCCGGTGGGTCTTGGCTCCAGAAATTCTTATTTATTGTATAAAAACTCCTTGCAAAGTTTTGTTCCATTCCGAGAAATTTTATTTCTGCACAAAAACAACACCATGGTAGTTCTGCTGAAAACAACGTAAGTCCAGGGTTAATTTCATTCAAATCATGCAAATTAGAGTCCAAAACAAGATGAAAAGTGTTAGGATAAGTAGATACGTTGAGACATATCATTGCTCTTGATTTTTCTCTCAGTGGATCTTAAATTCGAATCACTCGAAGAGGGGATGCTCAATAAATCTTCTTAGATATCTTAAGCGGAGCAGCCAATGGGCAACATTGGAGAGGGGTGGCTATTTGTAGCCGCAGCCTTCCCTGACGAGAAAATACCAAATTGGACATGTGCAGCAGCAAATGACGGAACGACACGATTCCAACGATAAGAAATTGAGCAAAACAGTAACATTCCTTGTGGAGCAAGTAATGCTAACTCCTAAGTTCGAAAGATATCTCCTACAACACGAAGAACAACGTCTACTGCTGGCAGGTAATCATTCGAAACAAAAATAGATTTCTCTCATTCACACATAGGTTTTGGGCTAAGCATCACAACAGATCTAAGCTTCGAGAACTTATACCCCTCTTAATAGCATGGAGGTCCTATGACTCAAATGAATGAAAGAAGAACAACGAATTGAATACTACGTCTTCACTTTGTCTTCGACTTCCACTCATTGCAGTCATTTTTCTTCAGACAGAAACTCTGAACCAATTGCTTCAAGTCAGCAATAAATCTTAGAGAGGTTAACTCCTTCACATTAATCTTCTCGACAACATGTCTTCAACAGATGTAGCTCAATCTTCTCTTCAACGCAGATATTCTTTGATGAAGTTCCTTGAACTTGGCACCGGAGACATCATACTCTTTGGTTCTGCATGGACTATTTCTATCTGTGTGCCCTAGCAAACAAATCAGTCCATGCCTGTTTCTGTCAACAATCTCCAAAACACAGGAGGGCAAATATTGCACCAACAATCTACCCCTTTTTGGACGATTGTTGACAAAACAGAACACATCAAAAGATAGATAATGGAATGAAATGAATGTGAAGGATAATGGAAGACGAGAGATAACTACAAAGAGAAAGCATGCTCCCCATGAAGGTATGCATCCTTTGAAGAATGCATGGAGGATATATTTCAAGGCAGTGAGATGAATCTTCGTAAGAGTGGCATTGACATATAATCTCATTCATTGTTTCTTTCAGTGCACTCGACAATGTCTGGGGTATTTCCTGTCACTCACAACCTTTGAAAGAGATTTGTTAGATAGAGTAGATACTTTGAAATGACTTGTGATGAAGGATAAGCCATAAGGATTTCCTCAGAACACTGTTTGAATCCACATGAGATATTAGTTCCCTGCAAGTTAGATACTCAAGGAAAATCAGAGCAAGGGAGTCATAGATATATTGCTCGCAGTGGATATGCTTCAGACAAGGTTTTCCTGTAACACAGATGATACAAAGGAAATATGAGAGGAAAAACTGCTTATGAACAGATAGATAGAGTTCGCTTTCGACTCTCAAGACATTTTAATCTGAAGCTAACTTTCTTCTTCTGCAAGGTTAGATAGCAAAAGGTAATCGTAGTAGCATATCTAAACTTGAGACACATATAGTTTTAAGGAGTAAAATATCTCTTCTTAGAGAAGCAAGATTTTCAATCCTCCTTGAAACACTTTTATTTTCCATGTACGATAGATAAGTATCGAGGATAATTATTGCAAGGAAGTAAGCTTTCGATAGCGCCTCCAGACAAATAACTGGAAGCAAATAGCATTGCATGGGGTTATTAACGGTACATGATGACCAAGTATTTCAACACCACAGGCGATTCTATAAGTTCCACAAGCAAAGAGTTCGATGAAAACCAAGTAGAGTTCGACAGAAAAGCAAATGGTGAAAGGAAAACCCCTGCAAATAACCCGCTTATCTATCACTAGGTGTTCTTCTCCACCTTTTTGTCAACAAGTGTCAAAAAGAAAGAGAATGAAATGAGGAACTACTCGTCTGAAGAATCCTCACAATCAGAACTCGAATTGTTCGGTGAAGCAGAACGAGCGATGGTCGAGGCGGAAGCAAGAGTTGGAGTTGCAGCATGGTCTTCGGAATCTGTGACGCCCCGAGACCGATGCTCCAGTTGCCTCCATTTATTTTAGTTGTTGCCTTGTGTTTATTGTGCTTGTTGCATTATCATAATTGTTTTGCATATTTCATTCCTATATGTTTATGCCATGATCATGTTCAGTGCCTTGTCATTTTTGCTTCTTGCATCATGTTCATCTTGTATTACATTGCATTGCACCATCCTTGCTTTATTCTATGCTTCATGATGTGATGTGCCTCTTGTCTTTTATTGCATTGCATCATGATCATCATGCCTTGGTTGGCATATCTAAGTTTTGTTATGTGTTCTTGTGTGAATCCGTCTTCTTGTTATCTTCACCTCATTTCTTAACCTTGCACATACCAGCAGCCATTCATCAAGTTCACCCAAGTTTCTATCCCATCCAAACTTCTCCTTTCTTCTTTATTGCACTTATTTTCTTGTGACATTTCTCCATCCAGAAAAATCTTCACCTTTTCTCTATAAATCCTACACCTTTCATATAACCTTTTTGTCAAGTTTCAGCTCATTTGAAGATGATTTGGTTGGGTTCAAAAATGACTCAAGTTTGAATTTAATTCAAACTTGATTTATTTTTCCACCTCTAAAAATGGCCAAAGAAATTTATTCAAATAGAACATCTCTCCAGAAGCTCATACTAATTCTCATGCTAGCTTCTACCCTCTCTAAACTCTCTATGCTTTTCTGTAATTATTTCCTGACTGAAGGAATTAAGGAAAAGAAAGGGCAGGAGCTTAGCGGTGCAGCCCAGCCCGGCTTAAATACGCAGCCCAACGTCGTGATAGCAACAACCCGCAGCCCAGCCCGTGCCTGGCCTTTGCTCCTCTTGCCCTGGTAAATTTGCTCAATGCACCCCTTGGGCCCGCCTGTCATTCCCTCAAACCTCACCTTTTCTTCCACCTCCCGTGGTTTTCATCTCTCACGGTAAAACAGAGCACCATGCCGCACATGGCCACCGTGGCCGAGCCGCTCGCTCGCGCCCCCTCTATATAAACCCCTGTGGCTCCTCTAGGGTTTCCCTCTCCCCATTCCCCTCTCTCGGCGCCGCCGCCGCTCCAGGTAAGGGTAGCCGACGCCATAGCCGACGCCATGTCCGAGTCGAGTTTGAGCTCGTGCTCGGCTTGATCCTTCCAGTGGCCACCCTCTTCTTTCTCGGGGGCGTCAAGATCGTCGTCTTCATCTTCATCATCTCGTCCAGGAGATTCGCCAAGTCCCTCTACTTCCCATGTGTCCTCTACTTCATGCCGGGAGCCAACGCCGCGAGGGTCTTCGTCCCCGACGTCGGCCACTTCCTGTCTTCGGCGCCATCCGGTCGTCTCCGACCACCTCTCGGCAATCCAAGCACGCCCGCGTGTTTGTGGTGAGCACCCGATTCCTCCCCATGCCTTGTCTTCTCGATTGCGTGTTGTCCCTCCTGATTCCTTCCCGGCCGAGCGCGTCGCCACGCGTCGTTGTCGTCGGAGCTCCTCAGGTGGCATCGTGCCCGTTTCCTTGCATCGCTAGGCTTAGGATCCTCTGTAGGCGCGTTTTCTTCCAGCGAGTAACCGTTTCACCCTGCCGTTCACCATGTTGGATTGGTCTCCGCTGCCTCTGCCCTCCCGACACTGGCGATGTCTCTGTCGTAGTTTGGTGTCGTGAGTGGCACGCGGGAGTGCGGGTTTGTCCTATGCATCGATCGCGCCCCTCCGCCGTAGCTTTTGGTCGCCGGAGTTTCCTCCGATGAGCTCGTCCGCTGTCCTGGTCGCAGGCGCCGACATGCTCCTCTGCTCTCTCTCTGCTTCTTGCTTGCGCACATGCCTGCTGGTTTCGTTGCTTTGTGCATCTTCGCTGCACACGCGCACGGCCGCGCTCGATTGCGAGCCCGTGGCCCTGCTTCATCTTGCCGCCGCCATGGCCGAGGCGACCTTGAGCTCGTCCTCGAGTCTTCCCGCACACCCTAGTATTCTGCATGTTTTATCCTCACAGCGCACCAACGTCCATGTTCCGCACGCCCGCCGGTGCTCTACAACCTCTGTAGTCGCCGTCTTGATCGAGTTCGCCGCCGGCAAGGATTCCTGTTCGTTCATGGAAGGTCAGGGATTGGCCTTGGTGTCCATTCAAAGTGTGTCGTGCTCCTTCTCTAGCGAGATCACAGCACTAGCCCAGCTGGTTAGCCACACGCGCTTGCATCCGGGAGGTACTGGTTCGAGTCCCAGGCGCCCCCAGTTTTGCCTTGTTTTCTTTTTCTCTGCACAGTCACTCATCCGCTTCGGGCCAGATCTGCTGCTGGGCTTCCACAGTGCGCAGCATTCAGCCCGCTTCCTTTTTTTTAATGTTCACTGGGATTTGTCTAATTCTAGTGCATGCATATTTATAGTAATGCCATCATTTTAAATGCTCATTACTAAATGTCCATGCATCCAAATAAACATGTTATATATGTAAAATGCTCAGATTTTCCTATACTTTCATAATCCGCTTCGGGCCAGATCTGCTGCTGGGCTTCCACAGTGCGTAGCATTCAGCCTGCTTCCTTTTTTTTAATGTTCGTTGGGATTTGTCTAATTCTAGTGCATGCATATTTATAGTAATGCCATCATTTTAAATGCTCATTACTGAATGTCCATGCATCCAAATAAACATGTTATATATGTAAAATGCTCAGATTTTCCTGTACTTTCATAATCCGCTTCGGGCCAGATCTGCTACTGGGCTTCCACAGTGCGCAGCATTCAGCCTGCTTCCTTTCTTTTAATGTTCACTGGGATTTGTCTAATTCTAGTGCATGCATATTTATAGTAATGCCATCATTTTAAATGCTCATTACTAAATGTCCATGCATCCAAATAAACATGTTATATATGTAAAATGCTCAGATTTTCCTGTACTTTCATAATCTGCATCTTTCATCCATGTTTAAAATGGATGTTTGCATTTAATTTGTATAATGACATGTTAAAATGGTTTACTTCATAACTAAATAACCGTAGCTCGGTTTTAAATAAACTTTATATGTAAATGGGGTAGAAAAATGCCTAGTTTAACATGGTGCAGTTTATTTTCCTGTTTAACAACAATAAAATGTGGTTTAGGGCAGAACAGTACCGAATCTAAAATATGCACATGGGGATTTTCCGGAATTGTTGTTCGTTGTTCCGGCCTCATTTAAACTTGCCTAAATAGTTAGTTTACTTTTGTTTCACCTCTTGCCATGTTTAACAACATTTAATATTGTTGAGTACCTAAACGAGAGCGAACTAAATAACTTGAATGTGGTGTTTCGTCAATATGCAACTCGTTGCATATTGAGCTCCACTTAACTTGTAGTATTGTCTGTTGCACTTTTCCATGTCATGCCTCTTTAAACCAGACATGCATCATACTTGTTTGTGCATCATGCCATGATTATGCTTGTGAGTTTACCTTGTTGTTTGCTTCTTTCCGGTTGTGCTCCTTCTCGTTAGTTCCTGTTTCGTTACGATCGTGAGGATTCGTTCGTCTACGCTTGGTTCGTCTTTGTGGCTTCATCTTCTTCATGGACTCGTTCTTCTTCCTAGCGGGATTTCAGGAAAGATGACCGTCACCTTGGATCTCACTACTATCATTGCTATGCTAGTTGCTTCGTTCTATCGCTTTGCTGCGTTACCTACCACTTGCTTATCAAGTCTCCCAAATTGCCATGAACCTTTAACCTTTGTCACCCTTCCTAACAAACCGTTGTTTGGCTATGTTACCGCTTTTGCTCAGCCCATCTTATAGCGTTGCTAGTTGCAGGTGAAGATGAAGATTGCTCCATGTTGGATTATGTTTATGTTGGGATATCACAATATCTCTTATATTATTAATGCATCTATATACTTGGTAAAGGGTGGAAGGCTCGGCCTTATGCACAGTGTTTTGTTCCACTCTTGCCGCCTAGTTTCCGTCATATCGGTATTATGTTCCCGGATTTTGCGTCCCTAACGCGGTTGGGTGATTTATGGGACCCCCCTGACAGTTCGCTTTGAATAAAACTCCTCCAGTAAGGCCCAACCTTGGTTTTACCATTTGCCTCACCACCACCTACTTTTCCATTGGGAGTCGCTCTCTCGAGGGTCATCTTATTTTAGCCCCCCCGGGCCAATGCTTCTCTAAGTGTTGACCCAAAACGAGTAGACTGCGGGGCCACCTTGGGGAAACTTGAGGGCTGGTTTTACTCGTAGGATGTTTCATCCGGTGTTGCCCTGAGAACAAGATATGTGCATATCCTATCGGGATTGTCGGCGCATCGGGCGGTCTTGCTGGACTTGTTTTACCATTGTCGAAACGTCTTGTAAACCGGGATTCCGAGACTGATCGGGTCTTCCTGGGAGAAGGAATATCCTTCGTTGACCGTGAGAGCTTGTGATGGGCTAAGTTGGGACACCCCTGCAGGGTATAAACTTTCGAGAGCCGTGCCCGCGGTTATGTGGCAGATGGGAATTTGTTAATGTCCAGTTGTAGATAACTTGACACCAGATAAGAATTAAAACGCATCAACCGTGTGTGTAGCCGTGATGGTCTCTTTTCGGCGGAGTCCGGGAAGTGAACACGGTTTTTGAGTTATGTTTGACGTAAGTAGGAGTTCAGGATCACCTCTTGATCATTGCTAGCTTCACGACCGTTTCGTTTGCTCTCTTCTCGCTCTTATTTGCGTATGTTAGCCACCATATATGCTTAGTCGCTGCTGCAACCTCACCACTTTACCCATTCCTTACCCATTAAGCTTTGCTAGTCTTGATACCCATGGTAATGGGATTGCTGAGTCCTCGTGGCTCACAGTTTACTACACCAACAGTTGCAGGTTCAGGTTATGCGATGATCATGACGCGAGAGCGATGTTACTCGTGTTGGAGTTCTTCTTCTTCTTCGTAGATCTTGGGTTAGGTTCCGGGTCGGCAACCTGGGCTAGCATGGTGGATATTGTTTGAGTTTCTGTTTATGTTTCATCCGTAGTCGGATGTTGTTCTTATGTATGAGATATTGATGTATTCTTGTGGCATTTGTATGCCTTGTATGTATCCCATCCATTATGTATTGTTGATGTAATGATATCCACCTTGCAAAATCATCTTCAAGATGTGCTTCTATCCTTGGTGGGACCTTCGAGTTCCTTTAGGATAGGGTCGCATCTTGGGCGTGACAGAATCGGCTTCAAGAGTAACTGCGCGAGGTGCATCTGGCTTGAAGATAACTGTGCCCGTTGTATCTTCGAGAATATCATCCGGCTCAACAAACGGTAGGTTAGTGGAGTCAGAACATTGAGGAATTACTTGGGTTTGCCTTCAGATTCGAGGAACTTCAAACAACTCCAGATAATCATATTATTTCTCGATACCCTTGGTAGACAGTTGCTTCCGAGAATAATGCTTGCGCAAGAGGGTCCAGGAGCGCTTCTTTTGTTCCTTCTCATACAGAAGAGCTTGGTGAGTATTTATCTCAATCATCATTTCCATCTTGACTTTCTGATCGAGCTTGATATGACTTTCCAGTGCTTGCTGAGTGCGAAGACAAATCTCGTACAACGAAAGGATTTTCTTCATGAGGGATTTCAACTTTTGCTTTCTTGACCTTCGAAGCTGTAGCAGGAGCAGACATAGATGCAGGAGCTGTAGCATCAATGGGTATTTTCCCTTTTCCAATGTGCTTCATAATTCAGAGTGTGTCATGAACTAGTGGCATGAAAACTTTCGGGACATGTGGGTAGAAGAACTTTTCCTCAATAAGTTGCACGATGGCAAACATGATCCAAGGTGCATATGGCTTCAAGGCTTGAGGGTTATCAGCTGCATAGGCCAAGTTGCGAATGAAAAGATCTGGAACATCAGAGCGAATCCCCCCAGCTATGGCTAGAAGAGCATTTGCCACAATGCCTTGAATGGTTTCTGGCCTGTTGGTTGGCGTGAGGGAATTGCAGAGAATATAGAACAACACTTTGTTCTCATACGCTAGATTCTTTGGATTTGCTTCTATGAATTCGTCTCCAACAAGTTTGGGATCCATCAACATATGAAGTTGAGCTCCGGTTACTTCCCAATAGTGCAGTCTATGGTCTCGAGCATCATCAAATTCGCACCGAGGAAGATTCAACAACGCTAAGAACTGGTCAGCCAAGCATTTGATCTTTTATTCTCAAGTCATCCATTCAAGAATCCATGTGCTACAATTTTCAAGGTCCTTTGAGATATAGAGAGTGGCATAGAACTGAAGAATTACTTCACGATTCCAGCCATGATTGAAGCGAAGGAAACTCTTCAGGAAGACCTGTTCAATCTGCTCAATGGTGTGATGGAAGCAAGGTAAATTTTCGAGCTCAGCAAAATCCAGAATCTTATGCTTGAAGATGTGATTCTTCTCATACAGAATTCGAGCATAATACATGGCCTGTTCCTTAGTCCAGAATCTTGGTGACAAGGAAGTTCTTTATCCTTCATATGAGCTAGTCCCAAAGAATGCAAGTTCCGAATGATGATTTTGTTCGTTAAAAGCAGGACCATTCAGGCCATCTTCTGCAGGAAACAAGGGAAATGTTTCCAGTGGGTTTCTCAGATGTTCTTCTTCACTCATGTCCCTGGTCTGAATGTCATCAGGTGCAGGCACACCTTCCTCGATAGGCTTGAGAGGAGCACGAGGCTTCCTTGAATTCTTTTGTTCAGAGTGCTTCGAAGAACTTGATGGTCTATCATTATTGCTCGCTGGAACTTCTTCAACGCCTTTCTTTCTTTTGGGCACTAGGTCATTTTCATTCACTGTATTTTCTTTGGTGGGAGGCACAACGACCTCTTTCTCAGATGCTTGGGGCACAATTGGTGGGGCAACTTCTTATTGAGCCATTGGCTCATTAGGTTTCTTTTCTTCCTCTTCCAACTGTGGTGCAATGGAACGAGGAGCGGGATCAACATCCATCTGGGAGGGGCACCAGATGATGTGATCGGGGTGGTTTTGTCTCGGGAAGCATTTAGCTCCCCCCTCATTATTCTCAATCTCCTCCTTATTTGATTCGGAGGGCTCAACTTGCAATATTCTAGGAGGCGATGGATCTGGCTTCTCAACTTCTATTTCTTTGTCAACCTCGTCAACTGGTGATTGATGCTCATGCTGAGCATTATCTTTGTCAGTCTGATTCAAGAAGATGTCAACCACATCAGGTTGCTCTTGGGTTGCAGGAGTATAAATGATAACGTCCACATGCCCAGCTTGCTGCACTGGTTCATCCTCGTGAGTTGGCGATGGTGGAACTTGCTGCAAAGGTGTACTAGAATCAAGTGGAGCATCGGCAATAGTCTGAAGACGGTGATCTTTGATTCCTTTCAGTTCGCTAGCTTTGGCTTTGGCCTTCTGAAGTTTTTCTTGTTTGATTCTCCTTCGAGCAAGATTAGCTTTGCGATCAATCTCTTCATTCCTTCTGTCACACAACTAAGATACTTCCATTTTCAACCGCCAGTGCCAATCAATTTTCTCATTCCGCATGAGACTGAGAGCCTTGGTAAGTTCAACAATCTCTTCGTTCAGAGTTTTTCTTTTGGATTCGGTGTTGGCTTGTCTCCTCATTTGTTCAAGCACTTGCTTGTCCTTGACAGCCTAATTCAGCCTCTTGGTAATTTTCCTCAGCTTGATGAAATGTTTTGTTACCATTTTGGTAACATCATCAAGAAGTCCCAGACTGCTTATATCATCAAATTTTGCATCGTAAGCAACACTCTCAATCACATCAATAATGAGATTAAAATCATACTTTTTTTCCTCTGTGGAAGCAGGAACACTGGGTCTGGCCTTCTTGGCAGAAGCTTCAGCTTTTCCTTCAGACATTAGCTTTCTCTTCGGTGCCGATCCCGAAGGTTTGTCAGCAAGCCTTGGTGATTTCCTTGGAGAGGGTGAAACTTTCGCTGGTGAAGGACTCTCATATGGCTTGTTGAGAAGGGTGCGTTGATCATACATGGGAATTTCATCAGGAGCACTTTCGCTGGATGACTCATTAGACGAGTTGGAAACTGCTTTCTTATATTTTCTGACCACAAATTTCTTTCGGGGAGCACGAGGGGAAACTGATTTCCTGGACTTGTTTCCCTTGGAGGCAAAAGCACGTTCTTTCTTCTTCTGGATGTTTTGCTGTGTCAGCGCGATGTTTTATGCTTCAACTTGGTTTTTCTTCGCTTGCCTAGCATCACGCTTGGCTTTAGCCTTCTCCCTCTTAGCCACTTGTAAGTGCATCTATTGCCACCCCTAGTTGGTTTGGAGTATTGATGACAAACGTGGTTGAGGGACTAATGTGTTTGTGAGAATTGCAGGAGAACACATGTAGAAGTCCCTTACTGATTCGGTTTACCTACCAGAGATGACCCCTAAAAATTTATGAAGACATTGAAGATAGTGGTGGTTCGTGAAGACATTCACGTTGAAGATAATGATGTGTGAAGACATTCAATAGAAGACAATGGAGTGTGAAGACATAGTTTCTTTCGTAGTTTCATTTTCTTCTTTCTTGAGTCATAGGAACCACTAAACTGTTAAGTGGGTCCAACTGAACAAAGTGAAAAACACTGATGTGATGCTCAACCCCAATACTATGTCCTGGAGTGAAGACAATGAGAGAAAATCTTATCCAGAGTTGGATGAGTCAGCTTTGCTTGTAGCCCAAGACAAGCTGTCGTGTGTGTTTGAAATCCGACTGTTGGACACATGTTGGTTTCTTAGTGACCCAGGGTCATTTCAGACATATCATGTTGGGTTGCCTCCTGGCTATAAATAGCCCACCCCCTCCACCATAAATTGGTGGCTGCTCAGAGTTAGTGCACTTGTTTTGTCGTTTGAGAGCAACCCACCTCCAAAGCCCTTGAGAGAGAATCCTTGCGAGGACAAAGCCCAAAACACCCAGAGCCCAAAGAGTGTTTGGCATCACCGAAGTCTTTCTGTCCACGTGATCCGAAGACTTATTACACTTGAAGACTGTGTATCTTCCAGTCGGTTAGGCATCGCGTTCTGAGGATCCAAGAGTCATTGTGGATCACCGGTGAACGAAGTCTGTGATGGTTTGGAAGTCTACCTTGAAGACTTGCCTGAGTGATTGAGCAAGGACTAAGTGTTCTTAGCTCAAGGGGAATAAGGTGAAGACACGGTCTTCTGAGTTCAATCTCAGCCTCCCTAACTAGACGTATAGTTGTTACAGCAACTGGAACTGGTCTACCAAATCCCGCGTCTTCGTCAAGCAACTGGTTCTATCACTTCACCCTTTACTTACTGTTTAGCTTCGCGAAGTCATTGCTTGCCTGCTTTGTTTGACTTCACTGTGTGAAGACAAACTCCCTGTTTCCATATTTGGCTTCATATTGTCTTCCTATTCCGATTTGTTCTACCTAGCTGCTATTTGTCTTTGTGCTTACCTTGTATGGTTTCCTTGACTATGGCTTGTCTAGTGTAGTTTATCTTCCGCTGCATACTGTTTAGGTTGTATTTGGCTATCTGTCTTCGAAGACACTGCCTGTCTTGAAGACTTTCATAAAAATCGCCTATTCACCCCCCCTCTAGTCGATAACTAGCCCTTTCAATTGGTATTAGAGCAAGGTGCTCCCTTGTTTTGTGTGATTCGGTTTAACCACCTGGAGTTTTAGGTATGTCGACTATAGGGATAATCAAAGTCTCCGCTGCGTGCCTTATCTTCGATGACACTGATTACCTCTACTGGAAGAATAAGATGCACATGCATCTTGAAGCCATTGACAACAACCTCTGGTATGTCGTCAACACTGGCGTTCCCAAAGTCGGTGAAGGCTTCACCGCTGCTGATGTCAAGAGGTTCGCGCAACTGGACTCAACCGCCAAGAACATCATCTATGTGAAAGTGCAACTATCCCTAGGTGGTTTTGGTAATTCCCAACAACATATAGCTCATTGAGCTAACACTATTTCAAGACTAATATTTCAGGAAAGCTCAATCATTGGCATGGCATGGATGAGAAAAGTGGACCCCTCAAAATGCTAAGGACAAAGGGATTGGCTCAAGCTCAAGACTCTACATTTTCTATTTTAGTGATCCAAGATCACATTGAGTCTATAGGAAAAGCCAATACTATCAAGGAGGGATGACGTGTTGCTTGATGGCTTACTTGCTCAAAATGCTTAGTGATATGCTCCAAAGCCCTCAACTACTTTCTCACATCCACATATGACCTAAACCAAAAGTCAAACTCGGCCCCACCGATTCTATCCATCCGGCGCCACCGAGTTCAGATGTCATATCCACTGCCACCAACCCGGCAAATCGGTCTCACCGATAGGGATCTCGGTCTCACCGAGATGGGATTGTAATCTCTCTGTTTTCCTTCGTAACGTTTCGGTCCTACCGAGATGAGCGATCGGTCCCACTGAGATTGCAATGTAAACTCTCTATTTCCCTTTTGTAACATTTCGGTCTCACCGAAATGAGCGAATCGGTCCCACCGAGTTTACCTGACCAACTCTCTGGTTAGCTTATTACCAAAATCAGTCTCACCAGGTTTGTGTAATCGGTCTCATCGAGATTACGTTATGCCCTAACCCTAACCATATCGGTCCTACCGAGTTGCGTGTCGGTCCCACCGAAAATCATAACGGTCACTTGCTGAATCGGTCCGACCGAGTTTAACAATTCGGTCCCACCGAGTTTGGCAAGTTGTGCGTAACGGTTAGATTTTGTGTGGAGGCTATATATACCCCTCCACCTCTTCTTCATTCATGGAGAGAGCCATCAGAACGAACCTACACTTCCAGCTTACATTTTCTGAGAGAGAACCACCTACACTTGTGTTGAGGCCAAGATATTCCATTCCTACCATATGAATCTTGATCTCTAGCCTTCCCCAAGTTGCTTTCCACTCAAATCTTCTTTCTACCAAATCCAAATCCTGTAAGAGAGAGTTGAGTGTTGGGGAGACTATTATTTGAAGCACAAGAGCAAGGAGTTCATCATCAACACATCATTTGTTACTTCTTGGAGAGTGGTGTCTCCTAGATTGGCTAGGTGTCACTTGGGAGCCTCCGACAAGATTGTGGAGTTGAACCAAGGAGTTTGTAAGGGCAAGGAGATCGCCTACTTTGTGAAGATGTACCGCTAGTGAGGCAAGTCCTTCGTGGGCGATGGCCATGGTGGGATAGACAAGGTTGCTTCTTCATGGACCCTTCGTGGGTGGAGCCCTCCGCGGACTCGCGCGACCGTTACCGTTCGTGGGTTGAAGTCTCCATTAACGTGGATGTACGATAGCACCACCTATCGGAACCACGACAAAAACATCCGTGTCTCCAATTGCGTTTGAATCCTCCAAACCCTTCCGTTTACATTCTTGCAAGTTGCATGCTTTACTTTCCGCTGCTCATATACTCTTTGCATGCTTGCTTGAATTGTGTTAAGATTGCTTGACTTGTTCTAAAGTTGCTAAAATCTGCCAAGAACTAAAATTGGGAAAAGGCTAGATTTTTATTTGGTCAAGTAGTCTAATCACCCCCCTCTAGACATACTTCCGATCTTACAAGTGGTATCAGAGCTTTGGTCTCCATTTGCTTTGATTTCCATAGCTGTTGGTGGTCATAGCCTTGGTTTCACAACCTAGGAGAGTATGGCGTCTAGCGAGAGAAATTATCACCATAGAGGTCCTTACTTTGATGGTACTAATTTTGCTAGTTGGAAGCATAAGATGAAAATGCATATTCTTGGACATAACCCCGCCGTTTGGGCTGTTGTATGTATTGGCTTGCAAGGTGAATTCTTTGATGGGAGAGAACCGAACCGTGAAGCTAGCGCGGAAGAGTTGAAGATGCTGCAATACAGTGCTCAAGCTTGTGATATCCTCTTCAACGGATTGTGCCCCGAAGAATTCAACAAAATCAGTCGTCTTGAGAATGCAAAGGAAATTTGGGATACTTTGATTGATATGCATGAAGGTACCGACTCCGTCAAGGAATCCAAGTTGGATGTGCTTCAAAGTCAACTTGACAAGTTCAAAATTAAGGATGGTAAAGGTGTCACTGAAATGTACTCTAGGCTTGCTCTTATCACAAATGAGATCGCCGGCTTAGGAAGTGAAGAGATGACCGACAGATTCATCATCAAGAAGATCCTAAGAGCCTTGGATGGAAAATATGATACCATGTGCACATTGATCCAAATGATGCCAAATTACAAAGATCTCAAGCCAACGGAAGTCATTGGAAGAATTATTGCTCATGAGATGTCACTCAAGGATAAGGAGGAACTTCATAACAAGTCAAGTGGTGCTTACAAAGCCTCATGTGAAGCCCCCACATCATCAAGTGAGAAACAAACCTTCAATGAATAATTGAGCCTAATGGTGAAGAACTTCAACAAATTCTAGAAGAGTAGAAGCAAAGAGAGAAGCTCCAAGTCAAGGTCCTACAATGACAAAAGATCCTCTAGTCGAGAGCATAATTGCTACAATTGTGGAAGACCCAGACACTATTCAAATGAGTGTACGACACCCTACAAAAGAAGAGAAGAATCACCTAAGAGGAGAAGTAGAAGAGAAGAATCACCATCAAGAGAGAGAAGGAGTAGGGATGATCGTTATGAACGAAGACCCTCACGGAGAAGCAAGAATTCGGAAAGGAAGGACAAGTCATCAAGGAGCTACACAAAACGAAGACATCAAGCTCATGTTGGTGAATGGGTATCCGGCTCCGACTCCGACAATCACTTCGAGAAAAGGTATCACCCCGACTCCGAATATACTCAAGATGAAGGTGTTGCCGGTCTAGCACTTGTGTCAACCAACTCCTACGAGATATTTGATTCACCAAATGAAGGAATTGGAAGATGCTTCATGGCCAAAGGTCCAAAGGTATCACACCCTGAGTATGTTGATTTCAATAGTGATGAAGATGACTTGTCAGGTGATGATGATTTACTTGTTGACAACTCTAGTGATGAATACTATGATGAAACGTCAATTAATCATGATAATCAAGATAAAACGAATGACAATGATAAGGAGAAGATTGAGTCTATAACTAAAGAACTAAACACTCTTAATTTAGCTCATGAAACTATCTTAGGAGATCATCGAGAACTTTTAAGGACTCATGAGAAATTACGCTTTGAAAAGCTCAACCTTGAGCAAGAGCATGAGTTCTTAAAGGCAATCAATGATGATCTTACAAGAAAAGTTCTTCTTACATTGCCAGCGTTTACTCTTATCCACTTACATGCCTCAAGTCAAGTCTAGTAACAAGAACAAGAAAGATTCTTCCTCTAGTAGTAACAATAATCATGCTAAATCCAATGTTGTTGCTTCTAGTAGTTCTCTTGATTCCACTAATGATTCTCTTAGCCAAGTTACACTTGAGCAAGAAAATAGCTTATTGAAGGGAATTATAGATAAAGGTGTTTACAAGAGCCTTGCCGAGAGTAAGCAATTCGAGGAAATTGTACGCAAGCAAGGAAGGCACCGGAAGAACCAAGGTGTTGGTTTTGAACGAAAGTTCAATGCCAATGGAGTTGAGTGGGAAGAAGATCAATACCCCAATACGAAGTTTGTTCTTCAACAAGAGAAGTATGATCCTACTTCTTTCATAGGGACACAAGCTCAAGATGATCTTCCACCACAAGACCACAAGGAAAAAGGCAAGGACAAGCTTCAAGAAGAAATTGATGCATTTGAAGAAGCTCCTAAGGCCTTGGTCAAGTGGGTTCCCAAGACTACATCAAGTTCTACTTCATCAAGTACGACTACAACTCCAAGGATTCCCATCAAGATGATGTGGATCTCGAAGAAGAAGAACTAGAGAGTTCTTGAGGGTGACTCTGCCAACATATTTCACTCCTATCATTTTGGCAAGAACAAGTGCAATCAACTTCCACATCCTGCACTAGTTCAAGGAGTCACAAACCCTCTTGTTGGTAAGACAAGGGACAAGGTAACCTAATGCTTTCATAGACATCATCTTGTGTGTGCATCACTCTATGTCTATGGATATCCTTGCTTGTTCCTTGTGGGACTAACCCGTGTAGGTATTGAAAGTGCAACTCACTCCAAAGGATTGCTCCAAATGATCTACATCAACATTGAGCACCCACATCTTCAACACCTACATGAAGTCATCGTCGACAAAACCCAAGGTTAGTTCATCCCTCTAAGGGGGGATCTCACATCTAGGGGGAGCTTTACTCTAAGGATTGAGCTAAAGCAACTCTAATGGTGTGAACACAACAACGCTTTATGTAAAAGTGGTAACCCCACTTGTGCTTAAACGATGAGTATGACCTATGATCAAATGTTCTCATTTGACTCCTAAGTCAATATACTCACATATAGATGACCTAGTCATCGCCAATTGCTTGATAGATGCTAGAATTGGTTGTGCATGCTTTGCCACATATTTCATTTGCCATTTTATTGTGTGAGCATGTTGGTTGCATAATTTACTCATTCGAGGACATCCACTTGTTGTTTTGATTGTTTGGATTCCTTTTCTTTTGCCAAGTGGATGGACAAGAATGCCTAAGAACCTTCTCTAGCTATCTATGCTTTTCTTGTCTCAAACTCTATTCATGCTACATCACAAAATTTGATCAAGTCAGATTCGAACCACTCTGTGTGAGGAGCACTCGGAGTTCTCGATTCGTCATAGACTTAAACTTCCAAAAATTCTTTGTGCGTTTCGGTCTGACCGATTCTTCCATTTCGGTCACACAAAGATCACTAAGTCGATCTAGGTTTTTAATCTCGGTGCAACCGATTTGAACTTTTCGGTCACACCGAGTTGCTGTAACTGCTTGCAGTTATGCATTGGTGCCACCAAGTTGTTCCACTCGGTCACACCGACAGGGTCAGGCTATATATATCCACGGGTCAAATTTTGGAAATTTCTCCGAACTCTTTCGCCCGCGCTCAGCCTGCTCTGCCTCCCTGGGTCTCCGGATCGTCCTCCTCGTCGCCAGCTGCCTCCTGCCGCTGGTCTCCACCGCCGTCAATGGGAATCGTCTCCGCCGTTGCCGCGGTAGCAAGTCCATCGCCGAACTAGGGTATGGACTTGATATTTATGCTATTCCAAACTCCAAATCCCTAGCACATTGTTTTGTCATTAATCTTGCCACGATTGAGATCATCTTATCCACCGAAAACACTCCGTAGATTAGATGTGAATTGAAAATTTAGGGTTAGGTTTCCGCCGAAACCATCTCGGACCAATCGAGTTGTAGAACTTGGTACCACCGATTCGGCTAAGGCCATTGCACATGTAATTCTCGGCCTGTCCGAGAATTGCAAATCGGTGTGACCGAGTTGAGGACTTTGTGAAACCCTAGCAGTCTCGGTGCCACCAAACTGTGACTCGGTCTAACCGAGTTCACCAGTTTAGGTTCCAAAAGCTGCTTCGGTATCACCGAGTTTACAAATTGGTAGATCCGAAATGCTTTCTGTGGAAAACTAAAACTAAGTTTTTGATTCATTCTTTTGCAAAAACCTCTGTATTTTGTGATGCTCATCCACTCTACCTCATCTATAAACTATTCACAGGGTCAGCTGTCAGTGTTTGCATCATGTCAGATCAGAGTAATTGGGAAGCCCTCAATGATGGAAGATGAAGAGGAAGAGGTTGCTGCACCAGCACCTAAGGCACATAAGCTTATGGGAGATGCCATAAGATCAGGGGCTACTCCATCTAAGCCCAAAGAAGCTCCCAAGCCAGCTGCTCCAAAACCCAAAACTGCACCTAAGAGAAGCACCAGGAACATTCCTGCAGCAGAAAAGAACAAGGCCCCAGTGCCTGAAGCTGCAATGGAAGTAGAAGATGATGAGTCACATGTCTTGAGAAAGCTGAAGCCAAAAATTCCAGATCACAATGATGCTAATCCAGTAGCTGAGAACATGAAAATCAGGAAAGATTCAGGACTGAGACTATGGAGAGAGTCAGATCCACATGCCACCAAGAGAAGGACTGCTGTGGACTATAGATTCCACACTAAGGAACAACAGGACTTCTATGAGACAATTCTGCTTGACAAGAAGCCTATAGTCTGTGATATGAGATGGGTGGACTGGAAATACATCAAGGAGAATGAAGAACACTATCCTGGAGTCTATGATAGTTTCAAGGCTTGTGGAGTTGATAAGTTTGTGGGTCAGAAGCTCACAAAGTGGAATGATGAGCTTATTATGCAGTTCTACTCCACAGCTCATTTCTACCCGGATGGAAGGATTGTCTGGATGTCTGAAGGTACTAGGTACCAATCAACAGTTGAAGAATGGGCTCAGTTGATCAATGCCCCAGAAGAACAAGAAGATGACTTGGATGTGTATGCCAAGAAGAAGAAGGATCACAACTCAATGGCTAGCATGTACAAGGAGATTCTAGATGCAGATCTTGAGACTCACCAATTTGGTTCTGTGAAACACTTGCTATCTGGACTGCCTACAATCAACTGGATCCTCAGGCACACTCTTTTGCCTAAATTAGGTGATCACGGAATGATCAGAGGACACTCCATCAACTTGTTGCACATATTTGATGTCCCACAGAAGTTCAAAGGCATGAGCCTCATAGTGGAAACTATCAAGAGGACTGCTGCAGATCAGAAGAGAAGTTGTGGGTATGCCCCACAGATCCAGGAGCTCATCAACTCCAAGATGGGCATAGGCACATACATCTTGGACAAGGAACACATGCCCATCTATCCAGATTTTGAGGACAACACAGTGGTGATGGATGAAGATGAACCATCTTCTGTGCAAGCACAAGCAAAGAGGGAGAAGACAAGGACTGAAAAGGCTGCAAAGATGCCAACCATTGATGAGGCATCTCAGTACTTCTTGAAGAGCAAGCAGGATCAGCTTGGCTACTTGATTGCCTCCACTCTGAGGATTGAGAAGGGACTGGCCACCCTGACTCAAAACCAGGAGAGCCTGGAGAGGATCATGGAGCAGAAGTTCTATGACTTGGATGTGAAGGTCACTAAGATATAGTCAGTTGTGGAGCAACTTCAGGATGATATGCAGGAGAGAAAGGGCAAGACTACTACTGATGCTTTTTCCAGAGAGCCCAGGAGCCAGAGATCAGCTGTAGTGCTTGTTACAGACACCAGAGCCACTACATCTGCACCAGCTACAACTTCTGTGCAACCAGCTCCAGCACCTACTCCTCCAGCACCATCTACATCGACTGATGCCTTCATTCTTGGAGTTCTCTCTACACCACCACCTGAAGACCAAGCCTGAGAGTCGATTTAGTGCTATGCATTTTCTATGAACTTTTTGGTAACTTGTTGCCAAAGGGGGAGAAAAATGTATAGATCATAGGCTTCGAGAGAGAGTGTTGCTTTTGTTCTCTCTTCTTTTGGTGGTTGAACTTTATTTGCTTGTTTGAGATACTTTATGCGTTTGTGAGATACTTGGATGATCATGTGTTTGATCATATGCTACTTTACTTGCTTGTTGGATGATTTTATCCTTTTATCTCCCATATGATCATTCACTTTGCTTGGTGATGAGTGCATGTATTTATTTATTATCATTTTGAGAGCTCCACCAAGATGTATGTGACATGGAAGAGTAACCCATGATCCTAACTCATTATGCATTTGCAGTCCAAAGCAAATCTTAAACTATGCACAAATTTAGAGGGAGCTCTTGCTTTTCACATACTTCTCAAAGCGACAATTTTTTTCACTCTTATTATCATTTGTCGAAGCTTTGATCTATATGTTGTCATCAGTTACCAAAAAGGGGGAGATTGAAAGTGCAACTATCCCTAGGTGGTTTTGGTAATTCCTAACAACATATAGCTCATTGAGCTAACACTATTTCAAGACTAATATTTCAGGAAAGCTCAATCATTGGCATGGCATGGATGAGAAAAGTGGACCCCTCAAAATGCTAAGGACAAAGGGATTGGCTCAAGCTCAAGACTCTACATTTTCTATTTTAGTGATCCAAGATCACATTGAGTCTATAGGAAAAGCCAATACTATCAAGGAGGGATGAGGTGTTGCTTAATGGCTTACTTGCTCAAAATGCTTAGTGATATGCTCCAAAGCCCTCAACTACTTTCTCACATCCACATATGGCCTAAACCAAAAGTAAAACTCGGCCCCACCGATTCTTTCCATCCGGCGCCACCGAGTTCAGATGTCATATCCACTGCCACAAACCCTAGGCAAATCGGTCTCACCGATAGGGATCTCGGTCTCACCGAGATGGGATTGTAATCTCTCTGTTTCCATCATAATGTTTCGGTCCTACCGAGATGAGCGATCGGTCCCACTGAGATTGCAATGTAAACTCTCTGTTTCCCTTGTGTAACATTTCGGTCTCACCGAAATGAACGAATCGGTCCCACCGAGTTTACCTGACCAACTCTCTGGTTAGCTTATTACCAAAATCGGTCTCACCGAGTTTGTGTAATCGGTCTCATCGAGATTACGTTATGCCCTAACCCTAACCATATCGGTCCTACAGAGTTGCGTGTCGGTCCCACCGAAAATCATAACGGTCACTTGCTGAATCGGTCCGACCGAGTTTAACAATTCGGTCCCACCGAGTTTGGCAAGTTGTGTGTAATGGTTAGATTTTGTGTGGAGGCTATATATACCCCTCCACCTCCTCTTCATTCGTGGAGAGAGCCATCAGAACGAACCTACACTTCCAACTTACATTTTTTGAGAGAGAACCACCTACAGTTGTGTTGAGGCCAAGATATTCCATTCCTACCATATGAATCTTGATCTCTATCCTTCCCCAAGTTGCTTTCCACTCAAATCTTCTTTCTACCAAATCCAAATCCTCTGAGAGAGAGTGGAGTGTTGGGGAGACTATCATTTGAAGCACAAGAGCAAGGAGTTCATCATCAACACACCATTTGTTACTTCTTGGAGAGTGGTGTCTCCTAGATTGGCTAGGTGTCACTTGGGAGCCTCCGACAAGATTGTGGAGTTGAACCAAGGAGTTTGTAAGGGCAAGGAGATCACCTACTTTGTGAAGATCTACCGCTAGTGAGGCAAGTCCTTCGTGGGCGATGGCCATGGTGGGATAGACAAGGTTGCTTCTTCGTGGACCCTTCATGGGTGGAGCCCTCCGTGGACTCGCGCGACCTTTACCCTTCGTGGGTTGAAGTCTCCATCAATGTGGATGTACGATAGCACCACCTATCGGAACCACGACAAAAACATTCGTGTCTCCAATTGCGTTTGAATCCTCCAAACCCTTCCGTTTACATTCTTGCAAGTTGCATGCTTTACTTTCCGCTGCTCATATACTCTTTGCATGCTTGCTTGAATTGTGTTAAGATTGCTTGACTTGTTGTAAAGTTGCTAAAATCTTCCAAGAACTAAAATTGGGAAAAGGCTAGATTTTTATTTGGTCAAGTAGTCTAATCACCCCCCTCTAGACATACTTTCGATCCTACACTATGGTCATCTGACCAAAGGGCAGTATGGCCGTGTGAGCGCTCTCGAATTTACAAAGCTAGTCTGGGACTGGCTGTCCAAGGTCAACAAGGTGTCTCAACACAGAGAGACTCAAGGGTAGATGTGCTTCGCAATCTCTTCAACCGATTCAAGAGGAATGACAATGAGAATGTCCAGCTCACCTTTGACTGTCTTACTGATATCACCAATGAGCTCCGTGCTCTTGGCACCACCGGAATCACCAAGAAGGAAGTCATGAATAAGCTACTGAGATCACTTGACAACTCATTTGACAATCTAACCTTGATGATCCAAGAACACCCTGACTTCAAAGATCTCGATCCGTCCGACATACTTGAGAGGCTCAACACACATGAATTCCAGCTATCTGAGAAGAGAGATATCTATGGTCCCAACAATGGCCGATCTCGTGCCTTGAAGGCAAAGGCTGTATCTGATGACCCACAAGTATAGGGGATCTATCGTAGTCCTTTCGATAAGTAAGACTGTCGAACCCAACGAGGAGCAAAAGGAAATGACAAGCGGTTTTCAGCAAGGTATTCTCTGCAAGCACTGAAATTATCGATAACAGATAGTTGTGTGATAAGATGATTCGTAACGAGTAACAAGTAACAAGAGTAACTAAGGTGCAGCAAGGTGGCTTGTCATGGGGAACCACGACCACCTATGGGACCAAGAGCCCCTTCTGGTTCGGTGGGGGGATGGGCACGTTGCACAAAGAGCGGAGAAGCGCAATGCAGCACGACAGGGATCACACAGGCAGTTTTACCCAGGTTTGGGCCGCCATGAGGCGTAAAACCCTACTCCCGCTTTGGTGGATTGATGGTGGAAAATGGTGGAAACAACACATCGCTCTTGCCCGGCAAGGTTGCCTTGGGGCGAGAGTGGCTACGCGTGTTTGAGTGCATGTGGGTCCGAATCCTTTCTACGGTTACCATGGGCCTCCTTTTATAGATTAAGGGGTCACCACAATGGCAAATCAATCTTTACATACTGATTAGATAGAAAACAGTGTTATCATACCTAAATCTGTAGGCTGACAGAGCGCAATAAATGCGTCGCTCAGTGTCACATCACAGCTCGCCCGGCAGGCTGTTTTTCCAGCTTCACGCCTGCTTGCTCGACACGTCTTAGGACGAGTGTTGCTTGGAGGTATTTCTGTAGGAAGTGGCTGCCATGTGGCCAATAGCACCCACCTAGTCACTTAGGAGGTTGACACCACACTAATCGACGACGTGCGCCGCTGTGAGGTGGTGCAGTGGAGTGGTTTGCCTCCGTAAGCCCCGACAGGCCTGACAGGACGATCTTGGGGGCTTGCTTCTGGGGCAAACCCAACCTTGCCAGGCCCGTCTGCCCGGCAAGGGAGGTTCTTCCCTTAGTGGTATCTTGCTTCTTTGTCCAGTCTTGGTCTTCTTGACCTGCATGTTGGTCCTTCGAGGAATTGATCCCTCTTGCTTGGTCTGGCCTTGGTGTTGTAATCTTGATCTTGCACCTGTGCACAGTCTGGGCAACAGACCCAGGGTTTGTTGCACTGACAGGAGCCCCCGGGCCTGGCCCGAACGCGCTGCCGGGCGTCGTCGGGGTAGGTCCTAACCAGTGCACAGGCAGGGGCATAGATGTGGCTGGCCCCTTGTGATATTCTTTGCTTCTTCATTAACTTGAGACGGGCTAGTTTCCGGTTTTCCCACGCGTTGTGCCAAACGTTACGGAGAAAACCAGATTGTGGCTCACGGACTACCCACGCCCCACGATCACGGGGCGGAAACTGCCATCCCACTTGCCCCTCGCTCGAGGTGCATTTGCCACGTGTACTCCATGCATTGGGTAGGGTTGGTGGTGGATGCGAAGGGCACGGGGACGGGTGCCATGGCAGAAAACCAGGTGTCGTTGGTTGGCGCAGGGGGTCGGCCCTGATTCCCTGAGCTGCCGTATTGGAGGAGCAGGGCGGTTGCTTCCTGAGCGGGAGGCCAGCCCCCCCGCCTCGTCCCTCTATAAAAAGGGGGTAGGAGCGGTGTGTTTGCTCACACACTTCCCTTCTCCCCTTTCTCAAACTTTCTTCACTCGCCATGACGAGGGGGCGAGGACGTGGTGGTACTCTAGTGGCGACGAGAGCTTCTGCTCGAAAGTGTATCCCTCCTCCTCCCGACGACGTAGGGGAGGAACCCGCTGCGAGAGGGAGAGGGAGAGGACGAGGTTGCGGTCATCGTGGCGCCCGAGGGGGAGGAGGACGGGGAGTGCCCTGATCGCGCCCCCGTCAGACATTCACCCACCGTTGGAGGGACACATTGGAGACCAGCCTCAGGAGTCCTTCATCAGGCTATACAAGCCTCCGCACGGGCGCCCCCGCCGATCTCTTCACCATTGCCTTCATCTATGCCCTCCCGCTGACGGTGTCCTAGACTAGGGGGTACTCATCACGTCATCTCCCGATCAGTTGGATTGGGCCGAGGACCCCCATGGCCGTTTACTCATGGGCCAGTTCGGACAGCCGATGTATACACGAGGAAGATTCCACAAGACTTGGTGATCAAGACAAGGACTCCTCTCCACCGACGTATTCGACTAGAACTCTTGTTATCCTAGGCCTCTGGTACATTATATAAGTTGAGGCCGGGTTAGTCGATAGGGAGATGCTATATCATTATGGTATTCATCATACCCTTAGGTTTTAGACCACAACATACGATCTCGAGGTAGATCAACTCTTGTAATCTCTATATTCATCAAGATCAATCAAGCAGGAAGTAGGGTATTACCTCCATTAAGATGGCCCAAACCTGGGTAAACATTGTGTCCCCTGTCTCCTGTTACCCATCGATCCATGACACACAACTTGGGACCCCCTACACGAGATCTGTCAGGACAATGGTGCTTTCATTGAGAGTTCCGCTGTGTGATCGGCAAATGATCAATGGTTCGCCTGCAGATCAACTGCGACGTCGGCATCTTCGTCACCGGCTCGACTGGTCACCTTGGCTCGATCGAGGACTGCACTCTCATCAGATTGTCATGTTCGGACGATGACCTTCATCAACATCAACTCCGATCTCTCTCAAGATCATGGAGGAATCATTCATGGAGCCCGGGGGCTCAACGTCAACATTGCCCTTGAGCGACCGTGCTGTTTTTCTGGACATCAAACTTGTATCCACTGCCATCACCTCCTCGAGTATCATTTTAGCAATTGCTTCGATGGAATTGTGCGGAATTATGTCTACAACAACCATGCAAAATTTCGTCGAGTTCCAATGGAGGAATCTCCGGCAATCTATGATTTACCGGAGCCCTGTCAAATCTGGACGGGAATCTGGACAAGTTTAGGGTGTGGTCTCCAGAGCCTAGCTCGGAGGTTATTTGGAAGATCCAACCGTTCAACTTCTGCGGAATTTCCATATCTAGCACTTCTCAAAATTTCAGCTCAACCCGATCGTTCAAACTCCTAGAACCTTTCGATTAGTGTATCACTTTTCGGGTCAGTTTTCTGCACGAATAAGAATCTGACCTGAGTTCACCTTTCTTCATGAATGGGATATTGGACAACCTTTTTGGAAGAATCTCTTTCTAGGGTATTGTGTTTTGTTTCTGAACGCATGCTCACAAATTTTGCTCCTTTTCGGAGGTAATCTTCACCATCGCGTCGGTGTCAAACCAGCCATTGCTCCACGTCTGCCGACCTGCACTAGACAGATCGTCGCTTCATCGAGTCGAGCCTAACCCTATCGGATCATCAACTAGGCAAGCCAAACAAGAGTTCGGCATCGCGAAGGCTAAATCATCATCAACACCATCACCCCACGGATTGCACGGGTCAGGCGTGCCGACATCGACGCTCGGTCACTTCATCAATCCGGCATTGACCGCGTCACAAGTTATGACCAGCGTCGTCATGGACGCATTGTTGCTTCTTCAAGCTGATGTCCATCACGCCGAACTGCTTCAACACCTTAGCAGACATGGCAGCTGCAACATCTCCTTACCGACCCGCTCTGTCACCTCGGCTAGACCGGGGGCTTCACCATCTCTTCATCAACCTACTCCAGAGACTTCGATGTCACCAGCCGACTAGCTTCATCACGTTAGGTGGACCGGGGGCTTTGCCTCGGCGAGCCAACCTTTGCCAGCATCACCATGCCGTCACTTCATTGCCCATCAGGCAATGGGTGTGCGGATCGAGTCCCAATTTTGGGAGTAACCTTTCTTCAGATTCCCACAACAGATAAACCATGTGCTATTAATCCTAGTAATTTTTTCTTGCTTGGGTTTACTTTTTTCAAGGAATTATTACTCTGGTTTGTTCCATCATCTATAACAGGTCTGTCAAATGATGGCCGCATTAACGATGGTTGCGTGATGGGTCGGTCAGTTTCCCGTTCGCAGTTCGGCGAACACCTCATCCGGGACTCGGAACCCCGTGTGAATACAGGCTTTGTCATGCCAACGCCCTGCATCGACATTGACTTCGGCGCCAGGCCACATATCTTTAAATAAATTATTCTGCATAAATTAATTATGGGAGGATTTTTTTATATATTTATATTATTATTTTTTGGACCGCACTATTTTACATGTGTAGGTAATCGACTTCGATTACATCACGCGGTCACTTCGGCAAGCCGACATCGTCGTCCCAATCGGCATAAATCAGCTCGCGTGATCACCTGGTTGGTCGAATTGCCATACCGACATGTTCGGTTGCCTCGGGGACTTCGGCATCGCTGAGAGAACTCTACCTCATCGAGTGTTCGGCGCACGGGCTATATTTCTTTTATTACTCACTTTGCATAAATTATTAATTATGGAACATTTTTTAATTTATTATTATTACAATTGTCTCCGGCTTGCACTATTTTCTATGCACAGGTAAATGATCCGGGCCGGGCAGCACTGTCACCTCGGCGTACCAACGTACCACGTCACCTCAACTCGACCGGGGGCTTCGTCATCACTTCATAAACCCACACCAGGGACTTCGGCGTCACACTGCCAGCCTACACTACAAAAAAATACACTTCCGTGATGATACATGTTTGTCACAGTAGGTCACGTTTTCAGTCATGCATGTACATCCATGACAAATTTATGACAGAATCAAGATAGTCATACCTGTGCTGTCGTAGAAGTGTTCCATGACATTACCAAAATTATCATCACGGAAGTGTCCACTTCCATGACGATAAATCACGCGTCACAGAAGTGCTTTCGTCAAGGGTGACCGACACGTGGCATCCACCGTAACGGAACACCGTTAAGATATCGGGTTCGGTTTTGGATCCGATAACCCGTTAACAGCCCCGACCAATGGGGATTTTCCACGTGTAAAATCATCATTGGCTGGAGGAAACACGTGTCGGCTCATAATACGTCCATTTTGCATCATGCTTTTATATTGATATTTATTGCATTATGGGTTGTTATTACACATTATGTCACAATACTTATGCCTATTCTCTCTTATTTTACAAGGTTTACATAAGGAGGGAGAATGCCGGCAGCTGGAATTCTGGGCTGGAAAAGGAGCAAATATTATAGACCTATTCTGCACAACTCCAAAAGTCCGGAAACTCCACGAAAGTTATTTTTGGAAATAATAAAAAATACTGAGCAGAAGAAATACGTCAGGGGGGCCTCCACCTGTCCACGAGGGTGGGGGCGCGCCCCCTGCCTCGTAGGCCCCCTGTTGGCCCTCCGGTGGCCATCTTCTGCTATATGAAGTCTTTCGTCCGAGCAAGCTTTCGGGACGAGACTCCGCCGCCACAAGGCGGAACCTTGGCAGAACCAATCTAGGGCTCCGGGAGAGCTGTTCTACCGGGGACACTTCCCTCCGGGAGGGGGAAATCATCGCCATCATCATCACCAATGGTCCTCTCATCGGGAGAGGGAAATATCCATCAACATCTTCACCAGCACCATCTCCTCTCAAACCCTAGTTCATCTCTTGTATCCAATTCTTGTCTCCAAGTCCGGGATTGGTACCTGTAGGTTGCTAGTAGTGTTGATTACTCCTTGTAGTTGATGCTAGTTGGTTTATTTGGTGGAAGATCATATGTTCAGATCCTTTATGCACATTAATACTCCTCTGATTATGAACATGAATATGCTTTGTGAGTAGTTACATTTGTTCCTGAGGACATGGGAGAAGTCTTGCTATTAGTAGTCATGTGAATTTGGTATTAGTTCGATATTTTGATGAGATGTATGTTGTCTCTCCTCTAGTGGTGTTATGTGAACGTCGACTACATGACACTTCACCATTATTTGGGCCTAGAGGAAGGCATTGGGAAGTAATAAGTAGAAGATGGGTTGCTAGAGTGACAGAAGCTTAAACCCTAGTTTATGCGTTGCTTCGTAAGGGGCTGATTTGGATCCACATGTTTCATGCTATGGTTAGGTTTACCTTAATACTTCTTTTGTATTTGCGGATGCTTGCAATATGGGTTAATCATAAGTGGGATGCTTGTCCAAGTAAGGACAGCACCCAAGCACCGGTCCACCCACATATCAAATTATCAAAGTACCGAACGCGAATCATATGAACGTGATGAAAACTAGCTTGACGATAATTCCCATGTGTCCTCGGGAGCACTTTTCTCTATATAAGAGTTTGTCCAGGCTTGTCCTTTGCTACAAAAAGGATTGGGCCATCTTGCTGCACTTTATTTACTTTTGTTACTTGTTGCTCGTTATCTTATCACAAAACTATCTGTTACCTATAATTTCAGTGCTTGCAGAGAATACCTTGTTGAAAACCGCTTATCATTTCCTTCTGCTCCTCGTTGGGTTCGACACTCTTACTTATCGAAAGGACTACGATAGATCCCCTATACTTGTGGGTCATCAAGACTCTTTTCTGGCGCCGTTGCCGGGGAGTGAAGCGCCTTTGGTAGGTGGAATTTGGTAAGGAAAAATTAATATAGTGTGCTGAAATTTACTGTCACTAGTTACTATGGAAAGTAATCCTTTGAGGGGCTTGTTTGGGGTATCTTCACCCCGACCAGTAGAGCAAAGAGTTGCTCCTCAACCTACTGAACCTACTGAAAATGAAAATGTCTACTTTGAAATTCCTTCGGGTATGTTAGAAAAACTGCTAGCTAATCCTTTTGCAGGAGATGGAACAATGCACCCTGATGAGCACCTAATCTATGTGGATGAAGTTTGTGGATTATTTAAGCTTGCAGGTATACCCGATGATGTTATTAAGAAGTAGGTCTTCCCTTTATCTTTGAAGGGAGATGCATTGACATGGTATAGGATATGTGATGATACTGGGTCATGGAACTACAAACGACTGAAATTGGAATTTCATCAAAAGTTTTATCCTATGTATCTCGTTCATCGTAATCGCAATTATATATATAATTTTTGGCCTCGCGAAGGAGAAAGCATCGCTCAAGCTTGGGGGAGGCTTAAATAAATGTTATATTCATGCCCCAATCATGAGCTCCCAAGAGAAATAATTATTCAAAGTTTTTATGCTCGGCTTTCTGATAACAATCGCACCATGCTCGATACTTCTTGTGCTGGCTCTTTTACTATGAAGACTATTGAATTCAAATGGGATTTATTGGAAAGAATTAAACGCAACTCTGAAGATTGGGATCTCGACGAAGGTAAGGAGTCAGGTATGACACCTAAGTATGATTGTGTTAAATCTTTTATGGATACCGATGTTTTCCGTAAATTTAGCACTAAATATGGACTTGACTCTAAGATAGTAGCTTCTTTTTGTGAATCTTTTGCTGCTCATATTGATCTCCCTAAGGAGAAGTGGTTTAAATACCATCCTCCCATAGAAGTAAAAGTAGCTGCAACTATTAAAGTTGAAGAAAAGACTATCACTTATCATGATCCTATTGTTCCTACTGCTTATGTTGAGAAAGCACCTTTTCCTGTTAGGATGAAGGATCATGGTAAAGCTTCAACTGTGGTTCGTAAAAGCAATATTAGAACTTGTACACCTCCTGAGCAAGTTAAAGTTGAACCTAATATTGCTATTGTTGAAGATCTCTTCTCTGATAATATTGATGGGCATGTTATTCATTTCCGTGATGAAACTGCTAGAATTGCCAAACCTTGTGCTAAAGATAAACATAGACCTGTGGTAGGCATGCATGTTATTTCAGTTAAAATAGGAGATCATTGTTATCATGGCTTATGTGATATGGGTGCTAGTGCTAGTGCTATACCTCATGACTTATACAAAGAAATTATGCATGATATTGCACCTGCTGAGATAGAAGATATTGATGTTACCATCAAGCTTGCCAATAGAGATACCATATCACCCATTGGAATTATAAGAGATGTTGAAGTCTTGTGTGGGAAAACTAAATATCCTGCTGATTTTCTTGTTCTTGGTTCCCCACAAGATAGCTTTTGTCCCATTATATTTGGTAGTCCCTTCTTGAACACTGTTAATGCTAAGATAGACTGCGAAAAGGATGTTGTTACTATTGGTTTGGGTGATATGTCTCATGAGTTTAATTTCTCTAAATTTCGTAGACAACACAGTGAAGAGGAATTGCCTAGTAAGGATGAAATTATTGGTCTTGCTTCTATTGCCGTACCTCCTAGTGATCCTTTAGAAAAATAATTGCTAGACCATGAAAATGATATGTTTATGAATGAAAAAAGGGAAATAGATGAAGTATTATTTAAACAGGAACCCATCCTGAAACACAGTTTGCCTGTTGAAATCCTAGGGGATCCTCCTCCACCCAAGGGTGATCCCGTGTTTGAGCTTAAACCATTGCCCGATACTCTTAAATATGCTTATCTTGATGAAAAGAAGATATATCCTGTTATTATTAGTGCTAACCTTTCAGAGCATGAAGAAGATTGAAAACTCTGAAGAAGCATCGTGCTGCTATTGGATATACTCTTGATGATCTTAAGGGCATTAGTCCCACACTATGTCAACACAAAATAAATTTGGAGAAAGATGCCAAACCAGTTCGTGATCACCAACGACGGCTAAATCCTAAGATGAAAGAAGTGGTAAGAAAGGAAATACTAAAGCTCCTTGAGGAAGGTATAATTTATCCCGTTGCTGATAGTAAGTGGGTAAGTCCTGTCCATTGTGTCCCTAAGAAGGGAGGTATTACTGTCGTTCCTAATGATAAAGATCAATTGATTCCACAAAGAATTATTACAGGTTATAGGATGGTAATTGATTTCCGCAAATTAAATAAGGCTACTAAAAGTATCATTACCCCTTACCTTTTATCGATCAAATGCTAGAAAGATTATCCAAACATACACATTTTTGCTTTCTAGATGGTTATTCTGGTTTCTCTCAAATACCTGTGTCAGCCGATGATCAATCAAAGACCACTTTTACTTGCCCTTTTGGTACTTTTGCTTATAGACGTATGCCTTTTGGTTTATGTAATGCACCTGCAGCTACCTTTCAAAGATGCATGATGGCTATATTCTCTGACTTTTGTGAAAAGATTTGTGAGGTTTTCAAGGACGATTTCTCCGTTTATGGATCCTCTTTTGATGATTGCTTGAGCAACCTTGATCGAGTTTTGCAGAGATGTGAAGAAACTAATCTTGTCTTGAATTGGGAAAAGTGCCACTTTATGGTTGACGGTGTCCTGGACTAGGGGGTACTCACCACGTCATCTCCCGATCTTTTAGATTGGGTTGAGGACCCCCATGGCCGTATACTCATGGGCCAGTCTGGACAGTTGCCGCATACAAGGAAGATTCCGCAAGACTTGGCGATCAAGACAAGGACTCCTCCCCCACCGGCGTATTCGGCTAGGACTCTTGTTATCCTAGGCCTCTGGTGCATTATATAAACCGAGGCCAGGCTAGTCGATAGATATATACAACAATCATACCATAGGCCAGCTTCTAGGGTTTAGCCTCTCTGATCTCATGGTAGATCTACTCTTGTACTACCCATATCATCAATATTAATCAAGCAGGAGTAGGGTTTTACCTCCATCGAGAGGGCCCGGACCTGGGTAAAAACATCGTGTCCCTTGTCTCCTGTTACCATCCGTCTAGACGCACAGTTCGGGACCCCCTACCCGAGATCCGCCGGTTTTGACACCGACATTGGTGCTTTCATTGAGAGCTCCGCTGTGTGTTCGGCAAAAGGTCGATGGCTCGCCTGCAGATCAACTGCGACTTCGGCATCTTCGTCACCACTAGTCACCTTGGTTCGACCAAGGACTGCGCCCTACCTCCGATCTTCATGTTCGGATGAGGGCCTTCATCAACATCAGCTCCGATCTCTATCAAGATCATGGAGGAATCATCCAGGGAGCCCGGGGGCTCAACGTCAACATTGCCCTCGGGCGACCGTGCTGTTTTTCTGGACAGCGAACTTGTATCCGCCGTCATTGCCTCCTCGAGCGTCGGTTTGACGATTGCTTCAGTGGAATAGTGCGGAATCACGTCTACAACAGCCACGCTAAATTTCGTCGAGTTCCGATGGAGGAATCTCCGACAATCTACGATATACCGGAGCCCTGTCAAATCTGGACGAGAATCTGGACGAGTTTAGGGTGTGGTGTCCGGCTTCTAGCTCGGACCTCCTTTGGAAGATCCATTGATCGACTGCGGAATTCCTATATCTACCACCCCTCAAAATTTCAGCTCAATCCGACCGTCCAAACTCCGGGAACCTTCCGATTAGTGCATCACTTTTCGGATCTGTTTTCTGCGCGAAAACAAATCCGACCCGAGTACTCCCTTTTTACGAACGGGATTTCGGACATCTTTTTGAAGGAAGTTTTGTATGAGTCCGGCAATATTGCTCCACGGCTGCCGACCTGTGCTAGACACGTCGTCACTTTGTTGAGCCGAGCTCAACTTCTTCGGATCATCATCTCGGCAAGCCGAACAAGAGTCCGGCATCGCGAAGGATAAATCATTACCAACATCGCCGCCCCACGGATTACACGGAGCAGGCATACCGGCATCGCCGCACAGTCGCTTCATCAAGACGGCATCGACCACGTCACGACCTGCATCGGCAGGGCCGCACTATTGCTTCTTCAAGCTGGTGTCCATCACGCCGACCTACTTCGACATCTCGGCTGGACCCGAGGCTTCGCCATCTCTTCATCAACCTACTCCGGACGCTTCGGCGTCGCTAGCCGACCAGCTCCGTCACGTTAGCTGGACCGAGGGCTTTGCCTCGGCGAGCCAACCTTGCCAGCATTGCCATGCCGTCGTTTTTATCGCCCATCAGGCAATGGGTGCGCGGATCGAGTCCCAATTTTGGGAATCACCTTCCTTCGGATTGCTACAACAAATAAACCAGGTCTATCAAATGGTGGCTGCATTAACGACAGTCGCATGGTGGTTCGGTCAGTTTCCGTACATAGTCCGGCGAACGCCGCATCCGGAGCTCGGACCGACCTGTGAATTCAGGCTTTGCCACGCCTTTACCGCATCATGCCGACGCCCTGCATCGACATCGACTTCGGCGCCAGGCCATATTTCTTTTATTACTCACTTTGCATAAATTATTTATTATGCAACGATTTTTTTAATTATCATTATTACTATTATCTCCGGTTTGCACCATTTTTTGTGCATAGGAAAATGATCTGGGGACTTCGGCGTCACTCTGCCGGTCTGCATTGACCATACTATGTCACCACTTCGGCGTGTCGAGCTCTCCGCTCCGCCACCTCGGGACCGGCTTGGGGGATGGAACCTTGTCCCGTATGAAGCTCGGACCGCGTCATCAATACCGAACACATTAACCAACTAAGTCGCTTTCATGCTCAAAGCTTTAATTTCTAACTTGTGTTCGGTTCGACCAAGCATTATACTTTTTTGGAAAAATGTTGCTTGTAAAAAAATTTGTTGTCCAAACTTTGTTTGTGACGCATAAATTCAAATACCCAATTCATTTGGGGGCTTCCTTCATGAAGCTTTTCCTCTTGCATATGATTATACTTGTACGGCTTCGTTCCTTGTTCGTGTATTACGCCACAATATGCACCATATTGACTTAAGCGATTTGCAAGCTGGGTTGCCTCGCTCCTGTGTTTACCCCTGCGTTCCCGATTGTTCGGCTAGGGAGTAAAGGGAGCACCTCTGCGATTGTCACGATCGGGTCATCCGAGCCGGACCTTAGACTAGGTGAAGCCGAAAGCTAGCGCTCTTATAGTTTTCAATGATGGTCGGCACACAACGGAACTCATGAGTACAAAAAATCTATTGCACAAGTCTCATAATAACAATGAGCACCGAAGAAAGGTATCGGTGGGGGTACTATTTTCTTTGAAGATGCTTCTTACACTTCGCAGTAATATAGCATAAGTTCCTGAGCGCGCTTTATGCATTACAGCCTTATGACCTGATTGCCTGGTTATTGGAAACACCGTCGATATTCTCGACAGATGGAGTACATAACACTTCTCGGTCCTTGACCGAAGAGGGAGAAGCCGACGGTCGGTTAAGACGCATTTAAAGTTCAGTTGAACATAGATATGATATAAGTACTTCGGTACATGCAATCATTCTTTTACCCAAGTCACTTGGGGGCTCTTAAATTTATATGAGCCATTTTATGATAAGTGTTCTTCTTCTTAGTCGTTGCAAAGTTTTATTATTATTATTATTATTATTATATATCGCTCCTTTTTTCGACACGAGCGTGTGGTCACTAGCCGGGGAGCCTAATTTCTCTCTCAAAGCCGCTAGAGTTTAGTTTGCTAAACTGACCTAATGAGAAGTACTCGGCCCTCGGGATAGGAGGTTGAAGCCGTAGGCTGACCCGCTTGAAGTCTTGAGATAGGATGTATCATGTTAAAGCACGACAGAAGCACTTCTTTTGCTAAGGCCAATTTTCGGATTGGCACGAACACTTGATCTCGTTCAGACGTCAAGTTTTCTTGGCGTTTTTGGTTTTCCAAGCTTATGGCACTTTTTAAACTATTTGTGTGTTTTCAGCACAAGTCTCGCGGCAACGCAACGGACACCTTTAGAGATTCGCAAAAACATTCTCGGATATTGCTATATATGCATCGGTTTTGAATTGTGTCTTGGTCAATAGTTGGGTTGCGGCTCCTGCGCTTGCCTCCTAAGTTCCGCTTTGTTCGGCTAGGTGTGCAAAGGAGAACCACTGCGATTGTGCTTCCAGCTCACATGGTTAAGCTCCTCGATGGAGAAAGCGGCCGACTGTCACAATAAGCGTAAACTGGTCAGCGATCCGATGATGGTGTTAAACGACGGGTCATTCATAACAATGGCAAGTGTTTACGGCTTGATCTCGATCGTCGCCGAACACTACCGGGGCTATTAATCGCCTCCCAAACTAAATCCTCGATATTTTGCTCTTACATTGGAGCTGAGGTTTCATGATCATGCTTAGCATGACAACCCAAAGAAAGGAACCGATAAGCGGGACTATTTTCTTTGGAAGACATTTCTTACATTAAACAGTAATATAACATATCTCTCTGCGTACCTTTGTTTATAAAACCGTATGGCCAGATTGCCTTGTTTGTTGTAAATCTTTGCCCTCATAAAGGCTTTATAAAGTAGGACAAACACTCCTCGGCTATGGGCCGAGGAGGTGGAAGCCGATGGTCGGTCAACAAAGTTTTGTACAATGCGGATCCGAGCATTAATGACGTAAAGTACTTGGATACATAGATTTATTACACATAGTTTGTGATTTTACTATGGATATCAATCCTTAATTCGGCCACCCGTGCCCGCATTAAGGCTCGGGGGCTCTTGGGCTTCGGGCTTATTATTTACAAATATTAAAGGGCACATCGATCCCCGATCTGGTGTTGCCACCCGACCGATGTCTCGGGGCTCTGCATGGCCTGTCCAATGCAGAAAATTTTAAGTGTAATACAGTCTTGAGGAGATTTTGATCCTCGGGTTGGTCGGCCGCACCCAACCTGAGTCTTGAGGACCGAGCACGCCGCTTTTGTGTCCCAAGTATTCTGCGAGCTAGGACTTGGTCCTCGGACCGATTTTGCAAATCAACTTTGAGTCTCGGTGACTCGGGATCAGCGGTCTTATGTCATCCTTCATGTGCATCTCGGGTTTTAGACCGATACCCACCTTGAGGGCTACTGGCTATGTATCTCGGAAGAGAATAAATTGCACCAATCAAAAATATTGACAAAAATCGGCCCACATTCGGGGTGGTGCACCACCTCGGAAGCAGTCCGGCATAAAGCTCGGGCGCTAGTGGCTGGCTCCATAGAGGGCATTTCCGGCATTAAGCTCGGCTAAACTCCTTCAAACTTCTTTGAACCAAGGTGATTTACGACACCTCGGATATAGTCCGGCGTTGGAGCTCGGATACAGTCCGGCGTTGGAGCTCGAATAAATAGTCCGGCGTTAGAGCTGGGAAGCAGTCCGACATTGGTGCTCGGCTGCAAAAGATACCTCGAATGCAGTCCGGCGTTGGAGCTCGGACGCAAGAGGACGCTGCCGCCCGGGAACAACTTCAAACCCAAGGTGTGGCATAAAAATAACAAGGCATTGATAAAGGTCGGAAACTTAAAGGGGCTCCTTGGATACCCGACGTGTAAACTCGTCGAATGCATTTCGGCGATCCTCAAGATCAAAGATGAAAAGATTTGTTGAACCAGTTTTCAAGACCGACGACTGAAGATGAAGAACGATTCGGAAGAATCGAGGATCGTCCCTAAACTTGAAGACCGGTTCAGGGGGCTACTAACGGTGTCCTGGACTAGGGGGTACTCACCACGTCATCTCCCGATCTGTTAGATTGGGCCGAGGACCCCCATGGCCGTATACTCATGGGCCAGTCCGGACAGCTGTTGCATACAAGGAAGATTCCGCAAGACTTGGCGATCAAGACAAGGACTCCTCCCCCACCGGCGTATTCGGCTAGGACTCTTGTTATCCTAGGCCTCTGGTGCATTATATAAACCGAGGCCAGGCTAGTCGATAGATATATACAACAATCATACCATAGGCTAGCTTCTAGGGTTTAGCCTCTCTGATCTCGTGGTAGATCTACTCTTGTACTACCCATATCATCAATATTAATCAAGCAGGAGTAGGGTTTTAGCTCCATCGAGAGGGCCCGAACCTGGGTAAAAACATCGTGTCCCTTGTCTCATGTTACCATCCGCCTAGACGCACAGTTCGGGACCCCCTACCCGAGATCCGCCGGTTTTGACACCGACAATGGTTAATGAAGGTATTGTCTTGGGGAATAAAGTTTCTGAAAGAGGTATTGAGGTTGATAAAGCCAAGGTTGATGCTATTGAAAAGGTGCCATGTCCCAAGGACATCAAAGGTATAAGAAGTTTCCTTGGTCATGCCGGTTTTTATAGGAGGTTCATTAAGGACTTCTCAAAAATTTCTCGGCCTCTGACTAATTTGTTACAAAAAGATATACCATTTGTCTTTGATGATCATTGCGTAGAAGCATTTGAAATACTTAAGAAAGCATTGATCTCTGCACCTATTGTTCAGCCACCTGATTGGAATTTACCCTTTGAAATCATGTGTGATGCTAGTGATTATGCTGTAGGTGCTGTTCTAGGGCAAAGAGTTGATAAGAAATTAAATGTTATTCAATATACTAGTAAAACTCTAGACAATGCAGAGAAATTATGCTACTACTGAAAAAGAATTCTTAGCAGTTGTATTTGCTTGTGATAAGTTCAGACCTTATATTATTGATTCTAAAGTAACTACGTATCATGCTGCTATTAAATATCTTATGGAAAAGAAAGACGCTAAACCTAGACTTATTAGATGGGTTCTCTTGCTACAAGAATTTGATTTGCATATTATTGATAAAAAGGGAGCTGAGAACCCCGTTGCAGACAACTTGTCTAGGCTAGAGAATGTTCTTGATGACCCACTACCTATTGATGATAGCTTTCCTGATGAACAATTAAATGTCATAAATGCTTCTAGAACTACTCCATGGCATGCTAATTATGCTAATTATATTGTTGCTAAATTTATACCACCTAGTTTCACATACCAGCAAAAGAAAAAGTTTTTCTATGATTTGAGACATTACTTTTGGGATGACCCACATCTTTATAAAGAAGGAGTAGATGGTGTTATTAGACGTTGTGTACCTGAGCATGAACAGGAACAGATCCTACACAAGTGTCACTCCGAAGCTTATGGAGGACAACACGCTGGAGATAGAACTGCACATAAGGTATTGCAATCAGGTTTTTATTGGCCTACTCTCTTCAAGGATGCCCGTAAGTTTGTCTTATCTTGCGATGAATGTCAAAGAATTGGTAATATTAGTAGACGTCAAGAAATGCGTATGAACTATTCACTTGTTATTGAACCATTTGATGTTTGGGGCTTTGATTATATGGGACCTTTTCCTGCCCCTAATGGATATACACATATTTTAGTTGCTATTGATTATGTTACTAAGTGGGTAGAAGCTATTCCGACTAGTAGTGCTGATTATAATACCTCTATTAAAGTGCTTAAAGAAGTTATTTTTCCGAGGTTTGGAGTCCCTAGATATTTAATGAATGATGGTTTTTCACATTTTATTCATGGTGCTTTCCGTAAAATGCTTGCTAAGTATGATGTTAATCATAGAATTGCATCTCCTTATCACCCACAGTCTAGTGGTCAGGTAGAATTGAGTAATAGGGAGCTCAAATTAATTTTGCAAAAGACTGTTAATAGATCTAGAAAGAATTGGTCCAAGAGACTTGATGATGCATTATGGGCCTATAGAACTGCGTATAAAAATCCTATGGGTATGTCTCCGTATAAAATGGTTTATGGAAAAGCATGTCATTTACCTCTCGAACTAGAACATAAGGCATATTGGGCCATTAAAGAGCTCAACTATGATTTCAAACTTGCCGGTGAGAAGAGGCTATTTGACATTAGCTCACTTGATGAATGGAGAACCCAAGCTTATGAAAATGCCAAGTTGTTTAAAGAAAAGGTTAAAAGATGGCATGACAAAAGGATTCAAAAGCGTGAGTTTAATGTAGGTGATTATGTATTGCTATACAACTCTCGTTTAAGATTTTTTGCAGGAAAACTTCTCTCTAAATGGGAAGGTCCTTACGTTATCGAGGAGGTCTATCGTTCCGGTGCCATAAAAATCAACAACTTCGAAGGCACAAATCCGAAGGTGGTGAACGGTCAAAGAATTAAACATTATATCTCAGGTAATCCCATAAATGTTGAAACCAATGTTATTGAAACCGTAACCCCGGAGGAATACATAAGGGACACTTTCCGGAACGTTTCAGACTCCGAAAGGGAATAGATATGTGGTATGGTAAGTAAACCGACTCCAAAACAGTTCTAATGGCAATATTTCTTCATTTTGGAATATTTAGAAAAATAGAAAAATAAGAAGCAGTCCGGGAAGGACACGAGGGCTCCATGAGGGTGGAGGGCGCGCCCTACCCCCTGGGCGCACCCCCTGCCTCGTGGGCTCCTCGTGTGCTCTCCGGACTCCATTTTCTTGCATGATACGTATTTTGGTCGGTAAAAATTCATTATATAATCTCCCGAAGGTTTTGACTCCTGTATCACGCAATTGTCCTCTGTTTTCATTTCAAGCTATTTTTCTGATAGATCTAGATCATCATGACGTCCCCAAGCGCCCCCAAGGACAAGTTCTTCAAGAAGGTCATCAACCCTTACCTCGCGGAGGTGCTGCGACACCCTCAAACGATTGAGATGAGTGATGGGTTGCTGCACATCCGTGATGTTGAGGGACCGAAGGGGATCGGAAGCGTGGAGACGAGGCTCGAAGCAATGGAGCAACAAGTTTTCAAGTGCCAGGGGATGGTGGAACGTGGACTCAACTCCAACCACATGATGATCGCGAAGTTCACCAACAACCACAAGCTGGATGCCAAGAACATTGGGGAGACCATCTTCAAGCTTCACGAGAAGATCGAGCACCTTCAAGCCCAAATCTATGACCTGCAAAACCAAAACTGTGAGTATGAATATAGATTCAAAAGGATGAGTTTGGCTGCAGATTTGAGGATCCCAGAGACTCGATCGTCCTTCTATGATGGTGAGCCTATGCCTTGGAAGATGGACGACAAGCCCACATCATCAACAACTCCGCCACCTTCCTCACCAACAAAGGAGACATAATCACATGGGTATGGGCACTTTCCTTGGCAACTGCCAATCTTGGAGGAGGTGCCCGGTATAGTATCACCATCACATCTCTATCTTTACCGTTTTTCTTAGTTCGATCCATTTTAGTAATATCTTGATCTAGTAGAATAAATTTTCAGTATGATCTAGTTTTGAGTTCTGCTTTATGATCCCTCTATGTAATCGAGTCCGTGAGCTATATAATAAAGATTAGTGTTGAGTCAAGGGCTTGATTATCTTGTTATGATCTTGAGGGAATAAAAGAAAATAGAAAAAGAATAAAAAGAAACAAAGAGATCATATTGATCTTATTGAGAGTAATGACTTCACATAGAAAGAGTATGATGATTAAAAATTGTTGAGAGTTGACAAACATAGTTTTGGTCATCGTTGCAATTAATAGGAAGTAATAAAGAAAGAGAGGTCTCACATATAAATACAATATCTTGGACATCTTTTATGATTGGGAGCACTCATTAAAATATGACATGCTAAAGAGTTGATGTTGGACAAGGAAGACAACGTAATGGGTTATGTTTTCTTATATCTGAGATAAAGTATATTTTCATGGATCATCCAACATGTTGAGCTTTCCTTCGCTCCTCATGCTAGCCAAATTCTTTGCACCAAGTAGAGATACTACTTGTGCTTCCAAATACCCTTAAACCAGTTTTGCCATGAGAGTCCACCATATCTACCTATGGATTGAGTAAGATCCTTCAAGTAAGTTGTCATCGGTGCAAGCAATAAAAATTGCTCTCTAAATATGTATGATTGATTGGTGTGGAGGAAATAATCTTTATACGATCTTGTGATGTGGAAGAAATAAAAGCGAGGGACTGCATAATAAAGGTTCATATCACAAGTGGCAATATAAAGTGACGTTCTTTCGCATTAAGATTTTGTGCATCCAACCCTGAAAGCGCATGGAAACCTCTGCTTTCCTCTGCGAAGGGCCTATCTTTTATTATTATCTTCTACCTTATGCAAGAGTCATGGTGATCTTCACCTTTCCTTTTTTACATTTTATCCTTTGGCAAGCACAGGATATTGGAAAGATCGTGATATATATATCTAATTGGATGTAAGTTAGCATGAGTTATTATTGTTGACATTACCCTTGAGGTAAAAGGTTGGGAGGCGAAACTATAAGCCCCTATCTTTCTCTGTGTCCGGTTAAAATTCCGTAACCACAAGTATTGCGTGAGTGTTAGCAATTATGAAAGACTGAATGATAGTTGAGTATGTGGACTTGCTAGAAAGCTCTGACATGGACTCTTTCTGATGTTATGATAAATTGCAATTGCCTCAATGACTGAGATTATAGTTTGTTAGCTCTCAATAAAGTTTCTGATTCGTACTTTGCATTGTGAATAGATTATTACTTGAGCATAAGGAATCATATGACAATATCCATATATGTTGCTGTTATGAGAATAATCATGATGCCCTCATGTCCGTATTTTATTTTATCGACACCTCTACCTCTAAACATGTGGACATATTTATCGTTATCGGCTTCCGCTTGAGGACAAGCGAGGTCTAAGCTTGGGGGAGTTGATACGTCCATTTTGCATCATGCTTTTATATTGATATTTATTGCATTATGTGCTATTATTACACATTATGTCACAATACTTATGCCTATTCTCTCTTATTTTACAAGGTTTACATAAGGAGGGAGAATGCCGGCAGCTGGAATTCTGGGCTGGAAAAGGAGCAAATATTAGAGACCTATTCTGCACAACTCTAAAAGTCCTGAAACTCCACGAAAGTTATTTTTGGAAATAATAAAAAATACAGAGCGGAAGAAATACGTCAGGGGGGCCTGCACCTGTCCATGAGGGTGGGGGGCGCGCCCTACCCCCCTGGGCGCGCCCCCTGCCTCGTGGGCCCCCTGTTGGCCCTCCGGTGGCCATCTTCTGCTATATGAAGTCTTTCGTCTGAAGAAAAATGATAAGCAAGCTTTCGGGACGAGACTCTGCCGCCAGGAGGCGGAACCTTGGCGGAACAAATCTAGGGCTCCGGCAGAGCTGTTCTGACAGGGACACTTCCCTTTGGAGGGGGAAATTATCGCCATCGTCCAACGCTCCTCTCATCAGGAGAGGGCAATGTCCATCAACATCTTCACCAGCACCATCTCCTCTCAAACCCTAGTTCATCTCTTGTATCCAATTCTTGTCTCCAAGTCCGGGATTGGTACCTGTAGGTTGCTAATAGTGTTGATTAATCCTTGTAGTTGATTCTAGTTGGTTTATTTGGTGGAAGATCATATGTTCAGATCCTTTATGCACATTAATACTCCTCTGATTATGAACATGAATATGCTTTGTGAGTAGTTACGTTTGTTCCTGAGGACATGGGAGAAGTCTTCCTATTAGTAGTCATGTGAATTTGGTATTCGTTCGATATTTTGATGAGATGTATGTTGTCTCTCCTCTAGTGGTGTTATGTGAACGTCGACTACATGACACTTCACCATTATTTGGGCCTAGAGGAAGGCATTGGGAAGTTATAAGTAGATGATGGGTTGCTAGAGTGACAGAAGCTTAAGCCCTAGTTTATGCGTTGCTTCATAAGGGGCTGATTTGGATCCACATGTTTCATGCTATGGTTAGGTTTACCTTAATACTTCTTTTGTAGTTGTGGATGCTTGCAATAGGGGTTAATCATAAGTGGGATGCTTGTCGAAGTAAGGACAGCACCCAAGCACCGGTCCACCCACATATCAAATTATCAAAGTACCGAACGCGAATCATATGAACATGATGAAAACTAGCTTGACGATAATTCCACTACAAAAAAAATACACTTCCGTGATGATACGTGTTTGTCACAGTAGGTCGCGTTTTTTGTCATGCATGTACATCCATGACAAATTTATGACAGAATCAAGATAGTCATACCTGTGCTGTCATAGAAGTGTTCCATGACATTACCAAAATTATCATCACGGAAGTGTCCACTTCCATGACGATAAATCGAGCGTCACAGAAGTGCTTTTGTCAAGGGTGACCGACACGTGGCATCCACCGTAACGGAATGCTATTAAGCTACCGGGTCAGGTTTTGGATCCGATAACCCGTTAACAGCCCCGACCAATGGGGATTTTCCATGTGTAAAATCATCATTTGCTGGAGGAAACACGTGTCGACTCATCGTTGGGACAGATGTCATCCACTCATTGGACAGAAGGCGCCTATGATACGTCGACATGTGGCACGGCCTAGCAGAGGCCCATTCATGTGAAAAGGCCGGCCCATTTGACTTGGTCAAAAGGTGGCGGGCCGGCCCATGGAAAGCCTGTTAACGGCATGTTCACATATAGCCCATTTACAGCCCGCTAACCCAAGGCCCGTTACGCCCTATCCGAATTAGGCCCAGTAGCATCATCTGGGCCATCCAATATGATTCCAGCCCGTTTTCACTTCTGGCCCATGACGTCTTTCGGCCCATATGAGGCCCTATGTAACTCTTGGCCTATTAACGGCCCGTGGTGAAACTGGCCCGCAATGAACATTGTATCACTTTACACCCATTAACGGCCCGTGGTGAAACTAGCCCGTAATGAACAGTATATCACTTTATACCCATTAAGGGCTCGTTATTCAGTTGGGCCGTTTCCAGCCAATGTTATCTTTCGGCCTTCTCAGAGCCCATTTATTCTTGGGCTCATTTCGAGCATTCATTTACTTACGGCCCGTTACTGTCATTTTCTGCTTGTGGGCCAAATTCAGCCCATGGTTACATCGGCCCGTTTGTGGTCCGTTAATACGTTGGGCCATTTTCATAGCGTCATCAAATACGGCCTATTAACGATGGCCCGTTATGTCCATACGACCCGTATAAGTCCCATTGATGATACGACCCATAGAAGGCCCATTGTTTCTACGGCCCGTAGAAGGCCCATTGTTTCTACGGCCCGTAGAAGGTCTACTATTTCTATAGCCCGTAGAAGGCCCACTGTTTCTACGGCCCGTAGGAGGCCCAGTGTCACTACAGTAAATATTAGCCCATGGTTATTGTGGCCTAGTTTTAAAAAGAACTGCACTGACTACAAGCAAACAAATAAACAAGACAACAAGGAAATAAATAAGCAAGCAACTTATGCTAGGCTATCACGGCTGTTACACATATTACATCCACTGGGCATCAAAGTTTGCCACCAGTGCAAATATAGGGAACAAAGCAGCGTATCATATACACTGGTTGTCAAAGTTGGCGACCAGCGCAAATAAACGCCGCAGCAAAACAAATCGAGAACTGAAACCACTTCAGAAGATCTCAAGAAACAATATCCTGGGCACCCATAATGCTGGCAAGATGCTTAGCAAGCTTATTAACTTTCTCTTATTTGGCGCTTAAATCCTCCAGTAACTTGTCATTTGCACCGAAAAATATGCATCTGAATTCTGCAGGACTTCCTCGGTCCTTCACTTCTGTCGCAAAGACATCTCGATCGATGTCTTTCAACTTGAAGTTGAGACTCAAGAAGACGAACTGATTCAGGCAGCAAGTTCGAAGAGCTTGTGCCAGCAGTAGTGGCCAGTAACTCGAACACTACATCAAGACAGGACTTTTGGGTTCCCTCACTGTCATCAAGATAGTTTTTATCAGCTTTCTTGGAGACCAACAGGGATGTCTCACTATCTTGAACCTTATCTGCATTACTTCCTTTACCATTGGATAACGCGGTACTGTTCTCCAATATTTTGTCCGCATTTTTAAAGAGAAACAAGCAGACACATCACATGTTTACCATGTTGTATATGAAACTCATTTTGGTAAATGAGTTCAATAGTAAAGTGGACAGGATAACAACATGAAACAAACATATATCTATGTACCATGGTCACTTTATGGTCTATATCATTATAGTTTTTGTTGCTAAATCAAGATAGAGACACAGTTCAAATAATATTTGTTCAAGACAAAGCAGAATAGAAAGAATATAAGTGTGGGTAACAATAGAGCAATAACAACACTTGTAATGTGCATGACATGAGAACATAACTGTTTATTCAATTGAAACTGAAATCAACATAGAGCAGGTTACAACAAAGAAACCAGTTAAAAGAAACAGGTTTAAAACATACATGCTATGCCATTGGAGTTTCAATTCCATCCTTCAATTTTGAAAATAGTTGGTATGAGTAAATACAGTAATGCAAGAGCAAAGGAGTATGAACCATAGCTACAAAACCTGACCTGAGAACAAATCTTCTTCTCCTTTAAGCGTTGAATTGGGATTCGGAGTGGTGGTCCTCGTGCTTTGGGCACCGCAGTTCCCTTACTAACCGCTCGTGTTTGGGTGCTCTATGGTGGAGACGGTGCTGTGTCAACTAGAACTGGGTTATCTGCCGGGGTTGGGGTTAGAAGGGGTGTAGCTGGTTCTCTGTCCAACTGGGTAGGGGTACAATATACGAGAGTCTGGGTTATGTGTGGTGGATCTGGTCCTTGGGCAAGTACAACCGTGGTTCTATCTACATCAACTGGTAGCACTATCTTTTCTGAAGACCGTGTTGTTACTCCCTTAGATACTGCCATCACGCTCTCCAATTCAAATGGCTGATAAACAAGAAAAGTAATTGAAAGTATAGACATTGTATGATAGACAGGTGCAATGGATAGTGGGGAATAAAAGAGGGCATGAAATAATTCATATTTATGTTGTCTAACCAAACAGGATAGCATGACACAATTTCACATTATGATGGCTAACTAAAAAAGATGGAAAGACATAGTTCAAAATATGAGACTATGTATCTAAGGGAGCTCTGAGGAGCTCTCTGTAGCCAGCAAGATGTCTGCTTCAGCAGGTAGCATTGTCTGCTCTGAATACCTTGTTTTCACTCCAGATACTTCCATCACCGCTTCAAATGGCTGATGCACAGGAAGAGTAGTACGAACGTTGTCGACAAATGGAACACGTAATACGAAAAAATGATAGCATGATATAATTCACATACATGATGATTGGCTAAACAACATGGGATTGCATAATTCACATATATAATGCCTTTGTAACAAGATAGCATTGTATAATTCACATATATAATGTCTTGCAACAAGATGGCAATGCATAATTCACATATATGGTAATTAGACACCTAAGCAGTGGCATTCACACAAAGCATGTCTAAACTAATCAAATGGCATAGCAATGCGAGACACCATACGCACGATATGAGCAACATAACCCTGCCAAGTTAGAGCATACACCTCGGGGGGGGGATAGGACTGGTCATCTATCTCTGAATCCTCCTCTGAGGAGCTATCCGTAACCAGTGAGATATGCGCTTCGTCGGATAGCATAGTCTGCTAAGAAGACCTTGTTTTCACTCCAGAATTTTCCATCACCGTGTCAAATGGCTGATGCACACGAAGAGCAGTTGAATGTACTAACATTGTTGACAAATGTAATATGTAACGAAAAAAAAGGATGGCCTGATATAATTTACATATAAGATGACTGGCTAAGCAGGATGACATTGCAAAATTCACATATATGATGCCTGGCTAAACAAGGTGGCGTTGCATAATTCACATAAACGATGAATAAACTAAACCGATGGCATTCACACAAAGGATGTCTAAACTAAGCAGATGACATATTTGATGTATAAAGTAAGCAATGCAAGACACCATATGCATGATATAACCAACATCAGCATGCCAAGTTAGAGCGAAGACCTCAGGGGGTAAATAGGAGTTATCTTCTCCTTCTAAATCCCCCTCAGAACAGATATCTTCCTCTCGATTACAATCCGAAATGCCTGGAGGGGGGGGGGCTGCCTTTGCGTGTACCATGGAGCGACGTCTGCATGAAATTATATTGCCACGCAAGGCTCGTCTCTTTTGCTCTACATGTTCAGTTCCATTGTTTACAATAACTGTCATGCATAGGAATAAAACATAGTGAGATTATGTAAGGAGTGCATGCAGAAATCCAGAGTGATGGTAGCAACCTGTGGATAGACCCAAAACCAATAATAGCAGGCAGATAATGGCTTTAGTTAATAAATACAGATAATGGCTTCTTTATTGTTTGTTTCCCACCCAACATGAAACTCATAGTAGACACCGGAGATTAACCAGATAGTAGATAGATACTATTGATAGCGGCCCCGATATGTATCCCACAACCATTTAAAAACTCAAGTTTGACCATTAGTTTGGAGCTGACTCAGAGTCTAATCGGTGAACAGGACGATAAAGCATCATGTAATATTAAGAGATGCATAACATAAGCAGACACGAAAGAGTGCGACCTCTCTTGCGGACCCGTGTAGTCCTCGAGGTCATCTGCTCGGTTGATGATGGTAATGCAGTTTTCATGGCTGCCAGCAGCGGGGAAGAAGATCTGAGGCGGCGAAAGATGTCTGGAGGCGGATCCTCGCTGTCTGGACCCTTCATCATTGGAACAGCTGAGCTGGGGTGGACGCGGCGCAGCAGGAGCGGGACAAACCACGCAAGGTTTTCTTTGACAACTATCTGTAAGAGAAGTAATTCTGTAAGGGCTCATTTGAATTGGAGGATTCCAACAATGCAGGGATAGGAAATAGACAGGAATAGGATAGGAATGCACGTGCAAAACAGAGAATTTAAAAACGCAGGATTTCTGCCAATCTGGGTGTTTGATTCACAACAATTGGAAGATCACAGGATGCAAAGAAGCATGGTGAGATTAAGTCAAACCACAAGAAAATGTACGGTTATAATGCTATTATGGTACTATCTCTTAGTCTTGTGCTTCATGAATAGGAATTTGAAAAGGAGGACAAGTGAAAATTAAAATTGCTATGTTTTTTCTTTCAAGGAGACACTAAAGGAACAAATCCGTGTGCTCAGTGGACAATATATATAACATGTAGAGTAAAAAAGAGATGCAACAAGTGTACAACCTCTTTGGCAAAGCCATGTCGATCTCAGCGTGATTGGGTTGGCGGTGAGGATGCTCCGCTGACTTTGCTATCGGAGGAGGGAAGAAGATCTTAGGCGTCTGGAGATGGAGCCCGAGTATCTGCTCATTGTGATGGAGGGTTTCGCGTTGGAGCAGCTCCGGTGAGTTGTACGACGCCGAGGCTGAAGCAGGACAAGAGAGACAACAAACAACGTTAACCTGAGTGGAATTCTAATAGCATCTCCAATACATGACGTAAAATACATAACCACAAAGTGCTAGATGTAAAATACATCAGCCGCTCATCTCTGAACTTAACTGTCGAAACTGAACTTAACTGTCGAAACTGAACTTAACTGTCGAAACTGAATTTTGTTGTCGAAACTGAATGCACTAGCAAGGTGAGGCTACACGTCGGTCGACTGACTTTTTCATCTCTGGTCAGTCGATTTTGCAGCCGTTGGATACGAAATCAAGGGCCTGCGGTTCATCTTCAACCTCCACCCCCCTGAGCCGCCAGCCACCACCGGCCAAATAGCAGCCCCCCGCCGCCCGCGGCCGGTGGTGCGCCGCCCCGCTCGCCCCGAAAACACTCCCCACCGCCGGTCCGCCGCCACCCTGGCCATCCCTCTAGGCCCCCACGTGCCGAGCTTTTTCTCCGGCGATCCCCACGCCACCGCCCCGCCAACACCGGCGACCACCGCCCCCATCCTGAACCCTAAGATAGATAGTGGGGTACCTCTCCAGCGAGCCCCCCCTCCCTGCTACGGCTGGTTCTTCCTTCACCCTGGCGAGCCCACCCCTTGAAAATTGACTGACCCAAAAGTTGATTCAGTCGACTGAAGTGTAGCCAAATCGGAGCAGCATTGCAAGCAAGAGCAAGAGCGAGAGCAGCAGTGCGAGCAAGAGCAATAACAAGAGCAGACCAGGCAGGGGACCAAGAGCAAGAGCAGAGCAGAAGCGCGAGTGAGAGCTAAAGCAGCAGCAGCTCCTACTGATGTGGGCTTCGCCGCTGAGGGAGTGACGCCGTGGAGGAAGTGGCCGGCGACGCCGCCGTGGATGGAGCCGCGCCGTGTCGGCTCGGGACCAAGCGCCGGCAGCACCATGAGATCGAATCAAGAAGAAAATGTGGCGATTAGTGTACAACCTCTTTGGAGGCGCCGATTAGGCCGCAGCTGCATCCGAGGAAACGGTGATGATGATGCTCTTCCGGTGGTGCAGGTGAAGACGGCGGTGTGGGAATGGAGGTGGCGCGGAAGACGAGGGGAACGTCAGGGCAGCTCCTTGGAGGTGGAGGACGGGTGGCTGAACCGGCGGGACGATGAGATCGACGATGGATCCTCATCCGGTACGGTGGATGAGGGACGTCGAGGTGTTGCTGTGGACGACGTCGTCGGGGAAGAGGCTCCGGCTGGGTGGCGGACGGAGCAGGGTGTGGGGTTTGCTACCTCTTGAGCACTGCGTTGGATTTCCCCGAAGAGGAGAGGATGATGCAGCAAAGTAGCGTAAGTATTTCCTCAGTTTTGAGAACCAAGGTATCAATCCAAGAGGAGGCCACGCACAAGTCCCTCGTACTGCACAAAACAATAGCTCCTCGCAACCAACGCGATTAGGGGTTGTCAATCCCTTCACGGTCACTTACAAGAGTGAGATCGATAGAGATGATAAATAATATTTTTGGTATTTTTGGTATAGAGATGCAAAGTGAAAAGTAAAAGGCAAAGTAAAAACAAAGCAAGTATTAAAGTGATGGAGATTGATATGATGAGAATAGACCGGGGCCATAGGTTTCACTAGTGGCTTCTCTCAAGAGCATAAGTATTCTACGGCGGTGAACAAATTACTGTTGAGCAATTGACAGAATTGAGCATAATTATGAGTATATCTAGGTATGATCATGTATATAGGCATCACATCCGAGACAAGTAGACCGACTCCTGCCTGCATCTACTACTATTACTCCACTCATCGACCGCTATCCGACATGCATCTAGAGTATTAAGTTAAAAACAGAGTGCTACGTCTTGAGCTTGCGTTGGTTTTCCTCGAAGAGGAGAGGGTGATGCAGCAAAGTGTAGCGTAAGTATTTCCCTCAGTTTTGAGAATCAAGGTATCAATCCAGTAGGAGGCTCCTCAAAAGTACCACGCACCTACACAAACAAACTGAGAACTCGCAACCAACGCAATAAAGGGGTTGTCAATCCCTTCACGACCACTTGTGAAAGTGAGATCTAATAAAGATAGTATGATAAGATAAATATATTTTTGGTATTTCATAATATAGATGCAAAAAGTAAAGACACAAATAAAAGTAGATTGGAAACAAGTATGATAAGAGATAGACCTGGGGGCATAGGTTTCACTAGTGGCTTCTCTCAAGATAGCATAAGTATTACGGTGGGTGATAAATTACTGTCGAGCAATTGATAGAAAAGCGCATAGTTATGAGATTATCTAGACATGATCATGTATATAGGCATCACGTCCATAACAAGTAGACCGACTCCTGCCTGCATCTACTACTATTACTCCACACATCGACCGCTATCCAGCATGCATCTAGAGTATTAAGTTCATAAGAACAGACTAACACATTAAGCAAGATGACATGATGTAGAGGGATAAACTCATGCAATATGATATAAACCCCATCTTGTTATCCTCGATGACAACAATACATTACGTGCCTTGCAACCCTTTCTGTCACTGGGTAAGGACACCGCATGATTGAACCCAAAGCTAAGCACTTCTCCCATGGCAAGAAAGATCAATCTAGTAGGCCAAACTAAACCGATAATTCGAAGAGACTTGCAAATATAACTTAATCATACATAAAATAATTCAGAGAAGATTCAAATATTATTCATATATAAACTTGATCATAAACCCACAATTCATCGGATCTCGACAAAACACCGCAAAAATAGATTACATCGAATAGATCTCCACAAGAGTGGGGGAGAACATTGTATTGAGATCCAGAAAGAGAGAAGAAGCCATCTAGCTAATAACTATGGACCCGTAGGTCTGTGGTAAACTACTCACAACTCATCGGAGGGGCAAGGATGTTGATGTAGAGGCCCCGTGCTTGATTCCCCTCCGGCGAGTGTGCGTGAAGGCCCCAAGATGGGATCTCGTGGATACAGAAGGTTAGGTGGTGGAAATTGTGTTTCGTGGTGCCCCTGGATGTTTTTGGGGTACGTAGGTATATATAGGAAGAAGAAGTACGTCGGTGGCCGCCCGAGGGGCCCACGAGACAGGGGGGCGTGCACTATAGGGGGGGCGCCCTCCTATCTCGTGGAGGCTCCGGTTGCTTCTTGACTTGCACTCCAAGTTCTCTGGATCACGTTCGGCGGGAAAATCACGTCCCCGAAGGTTTCATTCCGTTTGGACTCCGTTTGATATTCCTTTTCTTCGAAATACTGAAATAGGCAAAAACAACAATTCTGGGCTGGGCCTCCGGTTAGTAGGTTAGTCCCAAAAGTAATATAAAAGTGGAAAATAAAGCCCAATAAAGCCTAAAACAGTACATAAAGTAACATGGAGCAATCAAAAATTATAGATACATTGGAGACGTATCAGGCATTCCCAAGCTTAATTCCTGCTCGTCCTCGAGTAGGTAAATGATAAAATGAGAATTTTTGATGCGGAGTGATACTTTGGCATAATTCCAATGTAAATCCTCTTAATTGTGGTATGAATATTCAGATCCGAAAGATTCAAGACAAAAGTTCATATTGACATAAAAATAATAATACTTCAAGCATACTAACTAAGCAATTATGTCTTCTCAAAATAACATGGCCAAAGAAAGTTATCCCTAAAAAATCATATAGTCTGGCTATGCTCCATCTTCCCCACACAAAATATTTAAATCATGCACAACCCCGATGACAAGCCAAGCAATTGTTTCATACTTCAACATTTTCAAAAAAATTTCGATCTTCATGCAATACATGAGCGTGAGCCATGGATATAGCACTATATGTGGAATAGAATGGTGGTTGTGGAGAAGACAAAAAGAGGGAAGATAGCCTCACATCAACTAGGCGTATCAACGGGCTATGGAGATGCCCATCAATAGATATCAATGTGAGTGAGTAGGGATTACCATGCAACGGATGCACTAGAGCTAGAAGTATATGAAAGCTCAACAAAAGAAACTAAGTGGGTGTGCATCCAACTGGCTTGCTCACAAAGACCCAGGGCATTTGAGGAAGCCCATCATTGGAATATACAAGGCAAGTTCTATAATGAAAAATTCCCACTAGTATATGAAAGTGACAAAATGAGAGACTCTCTATCATGAAGATCTTGGTGCTACTTTGAGGCACAAGTGTGGTAAAAGGATAGTAACATTGTCCCTTCTCTCTTTTTCTCTCATTTTTTCTCTTTTTTTTCTTTGGGCCTTTTTTATGGCCTCTTTTTTTTCTTATTTTTTTTATTTTTTTTATTTTTCGTCTGGAGTCGCATCCCGACTTGTGGGGGAATCATAGTCTCCATCATCCTTTCCTCACTGGGACAATGCTCTAATAATGATGATCATCAAACTTTTATTTTCTTACAACTCAAAAATTACAACTCAATACTTAGAACAAAATATGACTCTATATGAATGCCTCCAGCGGTGTACTGGGATATGTAATGAAACATGAGAGACATGTATGAAAGAATTATGAATGGTGGCTTTGCCACAAATACGATGTCAACTACATGATCATGCTAATAATATGACAATGATGGAGCGTGTCATAATAAACAGAATGGTGGAAAGTTGCATGGCAATATATCTCGGAATGGCTATGGAAATGCCATAATAGGTAGGTATGGTGGCTGTTTTGAGGAAGATATATGGTGGGTGTATGATACCGGAGAAAAGTGTGCGGTATTAGAGAGGCTAGCAAAGGTGGAAGGATGGGAAAAAGTGCGTATAATCCATGGACTCAACATTAGTCATAAAGAACTCATATACTTATTGCAAAAATTTAGAAGTTATCAAAGCAAAGTATTACGCGCATGCTCCTAGGGGGATAGATTGGTAGGAAAAGACCATCGCTCGTCCCCGACCGCCACTCATAAGGAAGAAAATCAATAAATAAATCATGCTCCGAGTTCATCACATAACGGTTCACCATACGTGCATGCTACGGGAATCAAAAACTTCAACACAAGTATTGTTTAAATTCACAACTACTCAACTAGCATGACTCTAATATCACCATCTTCGTATCTCAAAACAATTATCAAGAATCAAACTTTTCTTAGTATTCAACGCACTCAAAAGAAAGTTCACATATGTTGAATACCAAGTATATTAACATTAAGCAAATTACCATGCTATTAACGAATCTCAAAATAATCTAAGTGAAGCATGAGAGATCAATAGTTTCTTTAAAACAAATATACCACCGTGCTCTAAAAGATCTAAGTGAAGCACTAGAGCAAAAATTATCACGCTCAAAAGATATGAGTGAAGCAATATGAGCAAAACTATCAAGCTCAAAAGATATAAGTGAAGCACATAGAGTATTCTATCAAATTCCAATTTATGTATGGCTCTCTCAAAAGGTGTGTACAGCAAGGATGATTGTGGTAAACCAACAAGCAAAGACGCAAATAATACAAGACGCTCCAAGCAAAACACATATCATGTGGTGAATAAAAATATAGCCCCAAGTAAAGTTACCAATGAACGAAGACGAAAGAGGGGATGCCTTCCCGGGGCATCCCCAAGCTTAGGCTTTTGGCTATTCTTGAATATATTGGGGTGCCATGGGCATCCCCAAGCTTAGGCTCTTGCCACCCTTTATTCCATAGTCCATAAAAGCTTTACCCAAAACTTGAAAACTTCACAACACAAAACTCAATAGAAATCTCGTGAGCTCCGTTAGAGAAAGAAAACAAAAGACTACTTTAAGGTACTGTAATGAAATCATTCTTTATTTATATTGGTGTTAAACCTACTGTATTCCAACTTCTCTAAGGATTATAAACTAATTTACTAGCCATAGATTCATCAAAATAAGCAAACAACACACGAAAAACAGAATCTGTCAAAAACAGAACAGTCTGTAGTAATCTGTAACTAACGCAAACTTATGGAACTCAACAAACTATAAAAATTGGACGGCCTATACAATTTGTTTATTGATCAGTAGAAATTGGAATAACTATTTTATCACGTTCTGGTGATTTTTAACAATTCGGGCACTGAGCACAAAGTTTCTGGAAATTACAGCAAGATCAAATAACTATCATCCAAGAAGATCCAATAGGTTTAACTTGGCACAAACACTAATTAAAACATAAAACCACATCTAAACAGAGGCTAGATGGATTATTTATTCCTAAACAGAAACAAAAACAAAAAAACATAAAGAAAATTGGGTTGCCTCCCAACTAGCGCTATCGTTTAACGCCCCTAGCTAGGCATAAAAGCGAGGATAGATCTAAGTATTGCCATCTTTGGTAGGCAATTCTTCAATGAGGCATATACCTTCTTTAGAATTTTCTTTCTTTCTAGTAATTATCAAATTTTTAGGCAAAGGATCGAAAAATTCATTCATAGCAAATGGTTCCTTAATGATGGCAAAAAGATTGGGATGAACACTTATAGATTTAAGATCCGCAGTTTCCTTACTAGATGATTCACCCTTATTCTTAGGAACATAACTAAGCTTAGTATTTTTAGTAGACCAACTTGGAGTGTTTTTTACGGAAGAAAAAGTGGTTCCCAAGTTGGTAATGATACCCTCAAGTTTATCGATTCTTATGAAATCTAGATTTATTTTCTCATTAACTATGGGTTCTTTTCTTTAATATTTTTCAAAGTCATTCCTACCTTAGATCCAAATTGGGTAATTTGATTGTGGATCTTTTTATCAATATTTTCAATTGATTCAGTGGTAGCAACTTTATTTTCAATAATTTCAAGTCTTTGAATAACATGCTCCAAAGTTAACATAGTTCCATTAAACAAAAGAGGTGGTGAGCCAAATAAATCTATTAAAGCATTATAGGAATCAAAAATATGGCTACCCAAGAAATTCCCTCCGGTAATGGTATCAAGGATATATCTATACCAAGGATTAGCACCTACATAAAAATTACGAAGAAGATCCGAAGTAGATTGCTTCCTGGTAGATCTATTTTGAGCATTGCAAATTCTATACCAAGCGTCTTTTAGATTTTCTCCCTCCCTTTGCTTAAAATTTAGAACTTCATTCTCGGGAGATAACGGAGAAGATATGAGACTAGTCATGACGATAAGCAAGCAAACCAACACACGAGCAAACAAGCGGACGAGGAAAAGGCAACGGGAAAAAGAGGAGGATATTGGGAAAGAGAGGGCGAATAAAACGACAAGGGTGAAGTGGGGGAGAGGCAAATGGAAAATAATGTAAATGCGAGGGAGATAGGTTTGTGATGGGTACTTGGTATGTCTTGACTTGAGCGAAGACCTCCCCGGCAACGGCGCCAGAAATCCTTCTTGCTACGTCTTGAGTTTGCGTTGGTTCTCCTCGAAGAGGAGAGGGTGATGCAGCAAAGTGTAGCGTAAGTATTTCCCTCAGTTTTGAGAATCAAGGTATCAATCCAGTAGGAGGCTCCTCAAAAGTACCACACACCTACACAAACAAACTGAGAACTCACAACCAACGCAATAAAGGGGTTGTCAATCCCTTCACGGCCACTTGTGAAAGTGAGATGTAATAAAGATAGTATGACAAGATAAATATATTTTTGGTATTTTATAATATAGATGCAAAAAGTAAAGATGCAAATAAAAGTAGATTGGAAACAAGTATGATAAGAGATAGACCCGGGGGCCATAGGTTTCACTAGTGGTTTCTCTCAAGATAGCATAAGTATTACGGTGGGTGAACAAATTACTGTCGAGCAATTGATAGAAAAGTGCATAGTTATGAGATTATCTAGGCATGATCATGTATATAGGCATCACGTACATAGCAAGTAGACTGACTCCTGACTGCATCTACTACTATTACTCCACACATCGACCGCTATCCATCATGCATCTAGAGTATTAAGTTCATAAGAACAGAGTAACGCATTAAGCAAGATGACATGATGTAGAGGGATAAACTCATGCAATATGATATAAACCCCATCTTGTTATCCTCGATGGCAACAATACAATACGTGCCTTGCAACCCTTTGTCACTGGGTAAGGACACCGCAAGATTGAACCCAAAGCTAAGCACTTCTCCCATGGCAAGAAAGATCAATCTAGTAGGCAAAACTAAACCGATAATTCGAAGAGACTTGCAAAGATAACTTAATCATACATAAAAGAATTCAGAGAAGATTCAAATATTATTCATAGATAAACTTGATCATAAACCCACAATTCATCGGATCTCGACAAACACACCGCAAAAAGAGATTACATCGAATAGATCTCCACAAGAGAGGGGGAGAACATTGTATTGAGATCCAAAAAGAGAGAAGAAGCCATCTAGCTAATAACTATGGACCCATAGGTCTGTGGTAAACTACTCACAACTCATCGGAGGGGCAAGGATGTTGATGTAGAGGGCCCCCGTGCTTGATTCCCCCTCCGGCAGAGTGCCGACGAAGGCCCCAAGATGGGATCTCGCGGATACAGAAGGTTACGGTGGTGGAAATTGTGTTTCGTGGAGCCCCTGGATGTTTTCGGGGTACGTAGGTATATATAGGAAGAAGAAGTACGTCGGTGGCCGCCCAAGGGGCCCACGAGACAGGGGGCGCGCCCTCCTATCTCGTGGAGGCTCCGGTTGCATCTTGACTTGCACTCCAAGTTCTCTGGATCACGTTCGGCGAGAAAATCACTTTCCCAAAGGTTTCATTCCGTTTGGACTCCGTTTGATATTCCTTTTCTTCGAAATACCGAAATAGGCAAAAAACAGCAATTCTGGGCTGGGCCTCCGGTTAGTAGGTTCGTCCCAAAAGTAATATAAAAGTGGAAAATAAAGCCCAATAAAGCCTAAAACAGTAGATAAAGTAACATGGAGCAATCAAAAATTATAGATACGTTGGAGATGTATCACAGAGTAACGCCTTAAGCAAGATGACATGATGTAGAGGAATAAATTCATGCAATATGATAAATACCCCATTGAGGGAGTCCTGGACTAGGGGGTGTCCGGATAGCCGAACTATCATCGCGGCCGGACTCCAAGACTATGAAGATACAAGATTGAAGACTTCGTCCCGTGTCCGGATGGGACTTTCCTTGGCGTGGAAGGCAAGCTTGGCGATACGGATATGTAGATCTCCTACCATTGTAACCGACTCTGTGTAACCCTAACCTATCCGGTGTCTATATAAACCGGAGGGTTTTAGTCCTTAGGACGAACAACAATCATACCATAGGCTAGCTTCTAGGGTTTAGCCTCCTTGATCTCGTGGTAGATCTACTCTTGTACTACCCATATCATCAATATTAATCAAGCAGGAGTAGGGTATTACCTCCATCGAGAGGGCCCGAACCTGGGTAAAAACATCGTGTCCCTTGTCTCCTGTTACCATCCGCCTAGACGCACAGTTCGGGACCCCCTACCCGAGATCCGCCGGTTTTGACACCGACACCCATCTTGTTATCCTCTATGGCAAAAATACAATACGTGCCTTGCAACCCTTTCTGTCACTGGGTAAGGACACCGCAAGATCGAACCCAAAGCTAAGCACTTCTCCCATTGCAAGAACTACCAATCTAGTTGGCCAAACCAAACGGATAATTCGAAGAGACTTGCAAAGATAACCGATCATACATAAAAGAATTCAGAGAAGATTCAAATATTATTTATAGATAATCTGGATCATAAACCCACAATTCATCGGTCTCAACAAACACATCGCAAAAAGAAGATTACATCGAATAGATCTCCATGAGAGAGGGGGAGAACATTGTATTGAGATCCAAAAAGAGAGAAGAACCCATCTAGCTACTAGCTATGGACCCGAAGGTCCGAAGTAAACTACTCACACTTCATCGGAGGGGCTATGTTGATGATGTAGAAGCCCTCTGTGGTGGATGCCCTTCAAGTGAGCTCCTAACAGGCCCCAAGATGGGATCTCGTGGATACAGGAAGTTGCGGCGGTGGAATTAGGTTTTTGGCACCTGTTCTGATTGTTTGGAGATACGTAGGTATATATAGGAGGAAGGAGTACGTCGATGGAGCAACAGGGGGCCCACGAGGCAGGGGGGCGCGCCCTAGGGGGGGCGCCCCCACCCTCGTGACCGCCTCTTTTGTTCCTTGGAGAAGGGTCCAAGTCTCCTGGATCATGTTCGGTGAGAAAATCACGTTCCCGAATGTTTCATTCCGTTTGGACTCCGTTTGATATTCTGTTTCTTCGAAACACTGAAATAGGCAAAAAAGAGCAATTCTGGGCTGGGCCTCCGGTTAATAGGTTAGTCCCAAAAATAATATAAAAGTGGAAAATAAAGCCCAATATAGTCCAAAACAGTAGATAAAGTAGCATGGAGCAATCAAAAATTATAGATACGTTGGAGATGTATCAGTTATCCCCAAGCTTAATTCCTGCTCGTCCTCGAGTAGGTAAATGATAAAAAGAGAATTTTTGATGCGGAGTGATACTTTGACCTAATTTCAATGTAAATCTTCTTAATTGTGGAATGAATATCCAGATCCGAAAGATTCAAGACACAAGTTCATATTGACATAAAAATAATAATACTTCAAGCATACTAACTAAGCAAGTATGTCTTCTCAAAATAACATGGCCAAAGAAAGTTATCCCTACAAAATCATATAGTCTGGCTATGCTCCATCTTCCCCACACAAAATATTTAAATCATGCACAACCCCGATGACAAGCCAAGCAATTTTTTCATACTTTAACATTTTCAAAACTTTTTCGATCTTCACGCAATACATGAGCGTGAGCCATGGATATAACACTATATGTGGAATAGAATGGTGGTTGTGGAGAAGACAAAAGGATGGAAGATAGTCTCACATCAACTAGGCGTATCAACGGGCTATGGAGATGCCCATCAATAGATATTAATGTGAGTGAGTAGGGATTGCCATGCAACGGATGCACTAGAGCTATAAGTATATGAAAGCTCAACAAAAGAAACTAAGTGGGTGTGCATCCAACTCGCTTGCTCACGAAGACCTAGGGCATTTGAGGAAGCCCATCATTGGAATATACAAGACAAGTTCTATAATGAAAAATTCCCACTAGTATATGAAACTGACAAAATGAGAGACTCTCTATCAGGAAGATCTTGGTGCTACTTTGAAGCACAAGTGTGGTAAAAGGATAGTAGCATTGTCCCTTCTCTATTTTTCTCTCATTTTTTTATTTGGGCCTTTTCTCTTTTTTTATGGCCTCTTTTTTTCATTTTTTTATTTTTCGTCCGGAGTCTCATCCCGACTTGTGGGGGAATCATGGTCTCCATCATCCTTTCCTCACTTGGGACAATGCTCTAAAAAATGATGATCATCACACTTTTATTTTTCTTACAACTCAACAATTACAACTCGATTCTTAGAACATAGTATGAATCTATATGAATGCCTCCGGCGGTGTACCGGGATATGAAATGAAACAAGAGTGACATGTATGAAAGGATTATGAACGGTGGCTTTGCCACAAATACGATGTCAACTACATGATCATGCTAGCAATATGACAATGATGGAGCATGTCATAATAAACGGAACGGTGGAAAGTTGCATGGCAATATATCTCGGAATGGCTATGGAAATGCCATGATAGGTAGGTATGGTGGCTGTTTTGAGGAAGATATACGGTGGGTGTATGATACCGGCGAAAAGTGCGCGTTATTAGAGAGGCTAGCAATGGTGGAAGGATGGGAAAAAGTGCGTATAATCCATGGACTCAACATTAGTCATAAAGAACTCATATACTTTTTGCAAAAATCTAGAAGTTATCAAAGCAAAGTATTACACGCATGCTCCTAGGGGGATAGATTGGTAGGAAAAGACCATCGCTCGTCCCCGACCGCCACTCATAAGGAAGACAATCAATAAATAAATCATGCTCCGAGTTCATCACATAACGGTTCACCATACGTGCATGCTACGGGGATCACAAACTTCAACACAAGTATTCTTTAAATTCACAACTACTCAAATAGCATGATTCTAATATCACCATCTTCATATCTCAAAACAATTATCAAGCATCAAACTTTTCTTAGTATTCAACGCACTCAAAAGAAAGTTTCACATATATTGAATACCAAGTATATATTAATATTAAGCAAATTACCATGCTATTAACGACTCTCAAAATAATCTAAGTGAAGCATGAGAGATCAATAGTTTCTTTAAAACAAATCCACCACCGTGCTCTAAAAGATCTAAGTGAAGTACTAGAGCAAAAATTATCACGCTCAAAAGATATAAGTGAAGTACTACGAGCAAAACTATCAAGCTCAAAAGATATAAGTGAAGCACATAGAGTATTCTATCAAATTACAATTTATGTATGGCTCTCTCAAAAGGTGTGTAAAGCAAGGATGATTGTGGTAAAATAACAAGCAAAGACGCAAATAATACAAGACGCTCCAAGCAAAACACATATCATGTGGTGAATAAAAATATAGCTCCAAGTAAATTACCGATGGAAGTAGACGAAAGAGGGGATGCCTTCCGGGGCATCCCCAAGCTTTGAATTTTTGGTGTCCTTGGATTATCTTGGGGGTGCCATGGGCATCCCCAAGCTTAGGCTCTTTCCACTCCTTGTTCCATAATCCATCAAAAGAATTTACCCAAAACTTGAAAACTTCACAACACAAAACTCAATAGAAATCTCGTGAGCTCCATTAGAGAAAGAAAACAAAAGACTAATTTAAGTTACTGTAATGAACTTATTCTTTATTTATATTGGTGTTAAACCTACTGTATTCCAACTTATCTATGGATTATAAACTATTTTACTAGCCATAGATTCATCAAAATAAGCAAACAACACACGATAAACAGAATCTGTCAAAAACAGAATAGTCTGTAGTAATCTGTAACTAACGCAAACTTATGGAACTCAAAAAAATCTACCAAAATTAGAATACCTAGACAATTTGATTATTGATCAGAAGCAATTGGAATCAGTATTTTATCGCGTTCTGGTAATTTGTAATAATTCGGGCACTGAGCGCAAAGTTTCTGGAAATTACAGCAAGATCAAATAACTATCATCCAAGAAGATCCAATAGGTCTAGCTTGGCACAAACACTAATTAAAACATAAAAGCACATCTAAACAGAGGCTAGATGGATTATTTATTCCTAAACAGAAGCAAAAGCAAATAAAATAAAATTGGGTTGCCTCCCAACAAGCGCTATCATTTTACGCCCCTAGCTAGGCATAAAAGCAAGGATAGATCTAGGTATTGCCATCTTTGGTAGGCAATCCATAAGTGGCTCTCATGATAGATTCATATGGTAATTTTATTTTCTTTTAGGAAAGTGTTCCATGCCTTTCTTTAATGGAAATTGGAATCTAATATTCCCTTCCTTCATATCAATAATTGCACCAATCGTTCTAAGGAAAGGTCTACCAAGAATAATAGGATATGAAGGATTGCAATCTATATCAAGAACGATAAAATCTACGGGCACATACAATAAGAACATAATTAATTCTTCCCATAGGCTTTTTAATAGTGGAATCCGCAAGATGCAAGTTTAGAGAGCAATCATCAAAGTCACGGAAGTCTAGCAAATCACACAAAGTTTTGGGAATAGTGGAAACACTAGCACCCAAATCACACAAGGCATGAAACTCATAATTTTTAATTTTAATTTTAATAGTTGGTTCCCGCTCATCATAGAGTTTTCTAGGGATAGAAACTTTCAACTCAAGTTTTTCTTCATAAGATTGCATCAAGGCATCAACAATGTGTTCGGTAAAGGCCTTATTTTGACTATAAGCATGAGGAGAATTCAGCACGGATTGCAACAAGGAAATACAATCAATTAAAGAGCAATTTTCATAATTAAATTCCTTGAGATCCAATATAGTGGGTTTAGCAACATCTAAGTTTTCATTTCTTTCAATCCCACATTTATCAATTTCATCATCAAGATCTAGAAACTCCGAATTCTTAGAACGCCTTCTAGGTAAGGGAAGATCATATTCAGTTTCATCAAGATTCATATTGCAAAACAAAGATTTAATGGGGGACACATCAATATCTTTTAGATCTTCATCTTGATTTTCATAGGAATTGGAAGAACACGCTTTAATAAAGGCATCTTTGGAAGCACGCATCCTAGCGGTTCTTTCTTTGCATTCATCAATGGAAATTCTCATAGCTTTGAGAGACTCATTGATATCATGCTTAGGAGGGATAGATCTAAGCTTTAAAGAATCAACCTCAAGAGAAATTCTATCAACGTTCCTAGCCAAATCATCAACTTTAAGCAATTTCTCCTCAAGCAAAGCATTAAAATTCTTTTGTGAATTCATAAACTCTTTAACACTACTCTCAAATTCAGAGGGCATCTTATTAAAATTTCCATAAGAGTTGTTGTAGGAATTTCCATAATTATTAGAGGAATTACTAGGATAAGGCCTAGGATTAAAATTCCCTCTATACGCGTTGTTACCAAAATTATTCCTACCAACAAAATTCACATCCATAGATTCATTATTATTCTCAATCAAAGTAGACAAAGGCATATCATTAGGATCAGAAGAAACACTCTTAGTAGCAAATAATTTCATAAGTTCATCCATCTTTCCACTCAAAACATTGATTTCTTCTATCGCATGCACTTTTTTATTAGAAGATCTTTCGGTATGCCATTGAGAATAATTAACCATAATATTATCTAGGAGTTTAGTAGCATCTCCTAAAGTGATTTCCATAAAAGTGCCTCCCACGGCCGAACTAAAAGATTTCTAGAAGCAAAATTCAATCCGGCATAAAAGTTTTGTATAATCATCCACAAGTTCAAACCATGAGTAGGACAATTACGTATCATTAATTTCATTCTCTCCCAAGCTTGTGCAACATGTTCATGATCAAGTTGCTTAAAATTCATAATATCGTTCCTAAGAGAGATAATTTTTGCGGGAGGAAAATACTTAGAGATAAAAGCATCTTTGCACTTGTTCCAAGAATCAATACTATTTTTAGGCAAAGATGAAAAACATGCTTTAGCATGATCTCTAAGCGAAAAAGGAAATAGCTTCAATTTAACGACATCATTATCGACATCTTTTTTCTTTTGCATATCACATAAATCAACGAAGCTATTCAGATGAGTAGCGGTATCTTCACTAGGAAGGCCGACGAATTGATCTTTCATAACAAGATTCAACAAAGCAGATTGATTTCACAAGATTCAGATTGGCAAGAGGAGCAATCGGAGTGCTAAGGAAATCATTATTATTGGTATTGGTGAAGTCACACAATTTGGTAGTATCTTGAGCCATCGCGACAAACAAGCAATCCAACACACGAGCAAACAAAAGAACGAGGAAATGGCAACGGGAAAAAGAGGAGGAGATTGGGAAAGAGAGGGCGAATAAAACGATAAGGGTGAAGTGCGGGAGAGGAAAACAAGAGGCAAATGGCAAATAATGTAATGCGAGAAATAGGGATTGTGATGGGTACTTGGTATGGTGCTTGACTTGCTCTTGCGTGAGCCTCTCCGACAACAGCGCTAGAAATTCTTCTTGCTACCTCTTGAGCACTGCGTTGGATTTCCCCGAAGAGGAGAGGATGATGCAGCAAAGTAGCATAAGTATTTCCCTCAGTTTTTGAGAACCAAGGTATCAATCCAGTAGGAGGCCACGCACAAGTCCCTTGTACCTGCACAAAACAATAGCTCCTCGCAACCAACGCGATTAGGGGTTGTCAATCCCTTCACGATCACTTACGAGAGTGAGATCTGATAGAGATGATAAATAATATTTTTGGTATTTTTGGTATAGAGATGCAAAGTGAAAAGTAAAAGGCAAAGTAAAAACAAAGCAAGTATTAAAGTGATGGAGATTGATATGATGAGAATAGACCCGGGGGCCATAGGTTTCACTAGTGGCTTCTCTCAAGAGCATAAGTATTCTACGGTGGGTGAACAAATTACTGTTGAGCAATTGACAGAATTGAGCATAATTATGAGTATATCTAGGTATGATCATGTATATAGGCATCACATCCGAGACAAGTAGACCGACTCCTAGCTGCATCTACTACTATTACTCCACTCGATCGACCGCTATCCAAAGATGCATCTAGAGTATTAAGTTAAAAAAGAGTAACGCCTTAAGCAAGATGACATGATGTAGAGGAATAAATTCATGCAATATGATAAATACCCCATCTTGTTATCCTCGATGGCAACAATACAATCGTGCCTTGCAACCCTTTCTCATCACTTGGTAAGGACACCGCAAGATCGAACCAAAGCTAAGCACTTCTCCCATTGCAAGAACTACCAATCTAGTTGGCCAAACCAAATGGATAATTCAAGAGACTTGCAAAGATAACCAATCATACATAAAAGAATTCGAGAAGATTCAAATATTATTCATAGATAATCTGGATCATAAACCCACAATTCATCGGTCTCAACAAACACACCGCAAAAAGAAGATTACATCGAATAGATCTCCACAAGAGAGGGGAGAACATTGTATTGAGATCCAAAAGAGAGAAGAAGCCATCTAGCTACTAGCTATGGACCCAAGGTCTGAAGTAAACTACTCACACTTCATCGGAGGGGCTATGGTGATGATGTAGAAGCCCTCCGTGGTGGATGCCCCCTCCGTGAGCTCCTAACAGGCCCCAAGATGGGATCTCGTGGATACTGAGGAAGTTGCGGCGGTGGAATTAGGTTTTGGCTCCTGTTCGATCGCTTGGGGATACGTGAGGTATATATAGGAGGAAGGAGTACGTCGGTGGAGCAACAGGGGCCCACGAGGCGGGGCGCCCTAGGGGGGCGCCCACCCTCGTGACCGCCTCTTTGTTCCTTGGAGTAGGGTCCAAGTCTCTGGATCACGCTCGGTGAGAAAATCACGCTCCCGAATGTTTCATTCCGTTTGGACTCCGTTTGATATTCCGCTTCTTGAAACACCGAAATAGGCAAAAAACAGCAATTCTTTCTGCGGGCCTCCGTTAATAGGTTAGTCCCATAAATAATATAAAAGTGGAAAATAAAGCCCAATATAGTCCAAAACAGTAGATAAAGTAGCATCGAGCAATAAAAAATTATAGATACGTTGGAGACGTATCAGGGTTTCGTCGCGGGTTTTCGGGCCCTCGGTGTACGAATGGGTGGGCGAATGGGATGGCAGTGGGGAACCATGGCTTAGAGACGCGCTTGTCCGAAATGTGGGGTAAGTTACGAAAGTACCCCCCACCGATTTGAGGCGGTTCTTTCGGTTCAGGGGTACCACGGGCATTTCGCGTGTCAGGATTTCACAGGAGATGGAGGGAGTTGTCGGAGCACAACGAGACAAAGATATATCTTAAATATTTCGGGCTAGCAAGGCGCGGGTTGAAATTTCCGGACAAGCCTAACGTGTACTGTACCAAATCAATGCGCACTACAAATGTCATTCAAAACTTTGAATTCATGTTATGTTCAATTAAAATATTTCTCTACGTGTATAATGCATGCAACCTACTACTCAAATGAATGTTTTAGTGCATTCCAAACGTATATACTACTGCTTCAATATGAACTAAATTTGAACAAGATCTACAGTAATGATTGTTGTGAAGTCAAAGCATTTGAATTCGTTTCTCTGTTTATTAAGATCTACAATCATCATTATTGTCAAGTTAAACCATCGTTTGTGTATTATCTTCACAGCACACCACATGATTAGTCTCGAGTTACATATGAACTATGTGTACTATATGAACTCGAACTAGATTTTTTGAATCCACTTTATTTTGATTTCAAATCACATTACATTTCTAGCTCTAGCTAGATCTTCATAATCTAAACCATGTCTCATATGTATAATGTGTTTATCACATTATGTATGGTGCCCCGCCCCCTACGCCTACAAGTATTTAGATGTGAGTTGCAAACACCACACATTACCACAAATTCAAATAAAATGTGAGAATGTTTGATATATAGTATTGTTTAGATTGCTCGATATTTAGTTGTAAGCTACAAACGCCGCACATTATCACAAATTCAAATAAAATGTGAGATTGTTTGATGTATATTATGGTTTAGATTGTTCGGCTTTAGCTGTGAGTTGCAAACGCCATGCATTATCACATTATGGTATAACATGTGCACATCACGTGTATCACCGCTATATTCATGCATGCAATGTTTAAAACACTATGATCTCCTATTCAAATATATGAATCCGCTTTCATATCAAATTATGATCTTTGTTAGTCTCTTACACCCACACAATCCTCTAACCTTTGTAGCTACCACTAACTTTCTCTCGTGCATGCACACGCCCTCCTCGCCCTCCCCCTCCCTCGGCATTCTATCCACCGGGCACATTCATTTTTTTCTTTAGGTCGTTTTCCCAGAGTCTCCACAACTCCTTTCTCGACACACACCGATCGATAAACCTCTCCAAAGGATGCCTGCCTCAGCATACACACACAGCTTCAATCTCCTCCTTTATGTGTCCTTGCCTCGTGTCTCTCATATGGTCGACACACATGTAAACTCTCGCCTCTTTTCATCGATCTCACAACCGCACACTCCTCCCCTATCTAGCTAGTAGTTGGGCCTCTCGCACCACCTCCTAGCTCCATTCTCTCTGTCTATCCGTCTCGCTGGGCCTTATTTGCCTCTAACAAATGGACGTACACCGACCGATCTCTCGCTATACATATAGCCAGCTAGGTCCTTATAACTCGTTTTTACCCACACATCGATCGATCTACCTCATTAGTTGTGTCTCTCCCTTCCTCCGACAAACAACAGTTGATCTACTGATCTACTTAGGTTTGCTTACCAAACACATGGTTCCCCTTCATCATCCATGGATGCGTCCCGACAGATCTATCATGCACAGGCACACACAAAACACATCCCCACTCTTATTGATAACATTGCAGTTCCACCCTCAGTTTGTCTAGTAGGCCTCTCCCAACATCTCCGAGAAGCAACTCCATCACCCATCCAACACTCTAACCCTCTCCTCCCTCTCTCTCTCTCTCTCTCTCTCTCCCCATCATATTTCCCGTCCTTCGCTTATGTATGGATGTCGATGATCTCCCTCAAGACATAGCTGGGTCTCTCCTTCTCAACACATATACGAGTCGTTCTACCTCTATAGTTAGGCCTCTGCCTACCCTCCCCCTCCCCCCCCCCACACACACCGATACATCAAGCGCTCTAGTCATGTCTCCCTACCACACACAAACTTGACATGTGCCCTCTAATGTTCCGTGGGCCACCGCCCTATATCTTTGACTTGCACACACACACACACACACACACACATTTCGATGGCTCTCTTCATCGATCTCGCACCCACCCACTTGATCCTCTCTTGACTCTATCGATAGCTATGACCCCTCCCTCTCTTCTCGTGGATTGCTGACCCTCTATGTATGATATGGATAGGCCTCCATTTCACACACATTGCATGAAAATTTTTGTTTGAGATGTCATCGACACATATTCCCACAAATAATTCACGAAATCAACCCCCCACCCCACCCCCACCCCCACCACAAAACAAAAAACACTCACGAACGTGGTTTGTATCTCTCACACACACCCACGTAGGTGGGGGACGTGCATGAAGAGAAGAGGTGCATGCACGGCGACGCTCTCTGTCTCTTTCCCAACCACACCCGCTGGTACACGATGGAGCTCATTTCTGTACGAAAAAGGCAGCCCACGTGGTAATTTGGCACGTGTACTGGTTGTCCACTTGGTGGAGGGAGGATCGTCTACCACGGGTGAACAAACAAATTGCGACTTGACGCGTTATGTTAAATTAAAAAAAGAGGAAAACCATGTGGGGCCTACCTTAGAGGCAAGGGCTCTATACACTGTAGTACTTTTGATGTGTCCCGTCAACTCGCAGAACAAGGAGAAGCTTGCTTAGTACGCCGTCTCCCCCGCCCACGGGCGCGGTGGCTCACAGGATGAGGTGAAGCCTGCTCCTCCCTCGCCCATGCGCGCGGTGGCTCGTAGGACGAGGAGAAAAATTTACTACTCCCTCCGTTTACTCCTCGTCCCTACTACCTTGGTTATAGAGATTATATCATATTTTTGGAATATATATGTCCTTTAGTAGATTTCAATATGAACTACTAGTACATACTCCAAACACTGATGTATATAGACGTATTTTAGAGTGTACATTCACTCATTTTGCTCCGTATGTAGTAGCACTCTCCCTCGCCCCTCGACCCTCGCCCACGTGGTGGACGTGCAGCAATTCATTCAGTCTCATATAGCCAGAACGATATATACTGCACTACCATTATTGCTCGACTTCCCGAAGAGGCGAAGAGCCAATCGCAAGGTTAATATTTTGGAGATGCCAAGCGCAAGGTTATAGGAGAACGAGTAGTAGGTGCCGCATCATTTATAAATAATTTTTTCTTCTTCAGTGGCACGTATGCAATATGATAGGTTCATATGGAGAGAAAAGGAAACCGCTCCACTATACACATAGTCGATGGACAGGCCAGCCCATCAGAAGCGACGACCCAAAATCGGTCAAATCTCCGTGTGCATATTCATCCCAAGATCATGCTTTGGTACTCACAAGACATCGATAAAGTAATCAAAGTTCAATCACACCTGAATATCATTAATCGATTCTCATATAGAGTCTTTATTACAAGGGAATAAATTCGCTCAAGGCCAACTCATGAGAAATAAACTAAAATGCTGCGGAGCGTCGAAGGTAAGCGAGTCCATCCGACTCAAAGGGCAATCGCCAAGCGCTGAACGTAGCCTCACTCCCGATCGAATATATCTCGCAACATAATACGTTGCAGCCATGTAGGTCAGCTTTTGGAATAAGTCGGCAAGTCATGAAGAATAACAATAATAAAGTTACTAACTCTATATGCATTTTGGCTGTGGAGCTCTAAGTTTCATCATTTTGCGAAAAGCCAATTTTATCCTACTACAGTGGACTTATTTGCAAATTACTACAAATTGTTGGTAGTTATTGAGATGGTTCCGCCAACCAATATCTCGTTCCCAAATTATTATTAAGTCATAAACCCATCAAATTAATCCATTGGTTTTAGTGTTGAGATATCCGAATACTTCCAAGGTCCAGATGCTCAAATGGACACGGCTAATCGATTAGGTTATAACACTCTGCAGAGGTTTGCGCACTTTCCCCGCAAGAATCATTCCCTCCTTTAAAGTCTTCGCACTTCATGGTGTTTGAAGACGGACGAATGAAACAGGTCTTCCAAAGAGTTCTTCCGCCACCGCCGGTACCCATCCAATCCTACCGCTCGTCTACTTCTCGTAGTACCGCCCAGCCAGCTTCACTACAAGGGTCAACCCAGCCAGAGCCCATAATGGCTTGCGGCTGCACAGTAAGCTTCGGTCATGGGGCATCCATCCTTCTCTTCGTGGCTGGGTGAAGCTTTCCAGGATGTCATGGCGCTTCTCCATGCATCCCGCCACCACTGGTGCTCCAGGTGCCCGTCAACCGTCCTCCACCCAAAGAGTGATTTTCCAAGTCCATCTTGATCATTGTAGTCCATGGGTTGTCATCATCATTGACTCTCACATCTTGCTTATGAATTTCACTCATCCCAAATCCGTCTCACGAGCATAGCAAAACAACTACTACGTCCCGGGTCATGGTAACAAGGGATTGGTTCATCCTACCACATGATACTACTCAAGTTTAATGACTTCAAGAATTCACTACTGCATGCAATGGTGGGGTGGTGACAACTACTAATGCACAAAACATAGGTATAGAAATAACATGATCAAAACTTGCCTTGCTTGATGATCCTCGTAAGCTAAAGAGTCGAGTAGCAAGCTTCAGACTCGGAACTCTACCGAGACAAACAATAACATAATAAGCACAAAGCAAGAGGATCACACAAGAGAACAAAAGTAACATAGCACAACAAAACAATCAAAACCAAATCAAAAGGAAAACTCAAAGAAATCAAATTCAAAGTTTTTCCTATTCCAAACAATAACAAAAATAGTTTTTATATAACAAAATTCCTTAAAATAACCTAATCATGGTTTTAGGTTAACTTAACAGAAAAGGATTAACTAAGCAACTAGGAGCAAAAAGAATTAATTAAAAAGCTATTATAAAACTCATTTTAGGCCTAATCCAATTTCTATTAAGAAAATTAATTTAAAACTTTTATTAATTATAAATAAAAGTTCATCTAATGGAATGACAGAAACTAACCTAGAATAACTAATCACAAGTTAAAAATAAATTAATTTACTAATTAATTAATTAGGAAAACAGAACTAATCAATTAATTAGGATTAATAGGATTCTGCCTAGAATTAATTATTTATTAACCCTAAAATACCAAAGTTAATTTCTAGGGTTTGGCAATATCAAAATAAAGTGATGGCAAAAGAATCATGCAAAAATAATTTTTCTAACTAAAACTATAGCAGATTTGCTATTCTGACTAAAACAATATTAAAGCATTTTTAATTATCTTTAACATAGCTAAATATATGTTTTTCAGAAACTACATAAAATTTTCAATCCAACAAAAAAGAATCACTCAAAATATTAGACAGAATAAAAGATATACATTTTGAAAATTGAAACTATTCGCTAAAACAGAAAATCAAAATAAAAGAAAAGCCCAATGGGCCTATATCGCACTAGCGTAGTTTAGTCTAAACGGGCCTAGGGTTTAAACTAACGAACTGGCCTACTAAATAAAACCTAAACTAAAATAAAAACCGTTCGGGCCGGCCGGTTTTCTAAATAAAACATACCCCTTCGGGGGTTCTAATCGGAGCCGCACGTTTGGGATCGGACGGGGGAGGGGAATGCCGGGGACTCACCGGACTCCGGCGACGGCGGCGGCGGCGGCGAGAGTGCTCCGGGGCGTTGGGACGTCGGCGAGCTTCGGCGAGACGTCGGGGAGACGCGGGGGAGCTCGGGGGAGGGTTCGGTGGTGTCGGGGAAGGTCGGGGTGCACCAGGGCGGCGACGGCGAGGGTTTTGGCGGCGGAGGTGAGCTCGGTGCTCGGTGACGCCGAAGGAGGTGAGGGGTGCGCGAGCTCTCGGGGAATGGGGTGGGGGCTTGGCTCTTTATAGCCAGGGCCTCGGCTCCTCTTCGGAAGGGGATCGGGGGCTTCGGGGGATCCCGGATCCTTCGGGATCCGGTGGATCTCCGGCGAGGCTCGTTGCGTGGGCGAGGGGAAGACGACGGGTGGGGCCACGGGTCGAGAGAGAGAGGGGGAGGTTCGGCCGGTCGATCAAACCTAGGGAATCGGCGAGGGGGGCGCGGCGGGTCGGCCGGGCTGGCTCGCTCGGCTAGGCTGGCCTCGGTGGGCCGGCTTGGCTGGGCCAAAGCGGAGGCGGAGGGTGAGGTGGCGCTGGCTGGGCTGGGTGGCTTTGGTCACGCTTGAAAGGTTTTTTTTTTATTTTTTAATTAAAACAAAACAAAAATAAAACCTAAACTATAAATATTTTATATAGGGTATATATATACCAAAATGATCAGGAATATTCCTTTCATTTGAACATTTTTCCAAAGGCAAAATCCAAACTTTATAAAATTCATTTTTTCAAATTCAAATAAAATTCAGATTTGAATTCCAATTCTTTTAGCAATGTTTCCTCGATATTTTTGGAGTGTCATGTTAGCTCCTCTCATACTTTTGATCAAGTATTTATCGCTTAGTTTTTGAATTGTTTCCCACATGCCAAAGTTTGGAATTCAAATTCAAATATACTCAAACTTCAAATGGCATTCAAATTCAAACAGATGCATAGGATGCTTATCTATAATTGTAAAACATTCCAAATAGGAAAATTTGGGATGTTACAAACCTACCACCTTAAGATGAATCTAGCCCTCGAGATTCGGGTTGGCTAGCAATAGGTGCGGATGGTCTCGACGAAGATCTTCTTCGCGTTCCCAGTGGCTTCTTCCTCGGTGTGGTGACTCCACAAAGACCTTGCAAAACTTGATGACTTTGCTGCGGGTGACTCGCTTGCAGTCTCGAGAATTTTGACGGTTTCTCCTTGTAAGTCAAATCACCGCTGCTGTATGGCCTCTAGGGCCCTGTGTCCTCAACGGAACATCGCCATGTCGGCATGGCACTTCTTCAACCGAGAAACGTGAAAGACATCATGAACTCCGGACAATCCTTCCGCAATTCCAACTTGTATGCAACTTCTCCACGACGCTCGAGGATTTTGTAGGGCCAATGAATCGGGTGCTAACTTTCCTTGACTCCAAACCTCTTGATTCCACGTGGTGAGACACACGAAGGTATGCTCGGTCTCCCACTTCGTAAGTCACCTCCTTGCGCTTCTTGTCGGCATAACTCTTCCGTCGTGGATCGTGCTATCTTGAGCCGGTCTCGAATTAGCTTGACTTTCTCTTGAATCCTTGATAAGGTCGGAACGAAAAGTGATCGATCTCCAACACTATCCCACAGCAATGGTGTCCTGCACCTCCTTCCGTATAGAGCTTCGAAGGGGCCATCTTCAAACCGGATTGATAACTGTTGTTGTACGAGAACTCTGCGTACGGCAAATTGTCATCCCAGCTAGACCCATAGTCTAGCACACAAGCTCTCAACATGTCCTCCGAATCTGATTGACTCTCTCGGTCCGTCCATCTGTGCGTGGATGAAAGGCTGCATCAATTCCAGCCTCGCACTCCAAAGTTTCATGCAATTGCTTCCAAAACTTTGAGGTAAACTGCGTTCCTCTATCGACACGATTTTCCTCGGAACTCCATGCGCACATACGATCCTGGTCATGTATATCTTGGCCAACTTGGCACTGGTATAGGTAGTCTTCACGGAATGAAGTGAGCTACCTTAGTCAAATGATCAACTACTACCCAGATAGAATCATAACCTGAACGGGTCCCGGGTAATCCTGTGATGAAATCCATACCAAGTTTCTCCCATTTCCAATCGGAATCGGCAAAGGTTGAAGTAACCTGCTGGCTTCGATGTTACGCCTTTACGTTGGCAAACATCGATACGGCCACGTGTACTCGCAATGTCCTTCTTCATACCGTCCACCGTAAACTTTGCTTCAAATCCGGTACATCTTGGTGTTGCCGGGTGAATCGAGTACGGTGAATCATGAGCCTCTGAAGAATTAGCTTCTGAGCTCGGGATCATTGGGCACATAAATACGATCCTCAAACCAAATAGTTCCATGTTCATCCTTTCGGAATCCTTTAGCTTTTCCTTCCTCCATCTTTTGCTTAATCTCATCGATTTCCTTGTCCGACTTCTGGGCTTCACGAATCCTTTCGGTCAAGGTGGACTGAACTTCCAGAGTTGCGACAAATCCTTTGGAACTATCTCCGATCGGAGATCTCGAGGTCATCGACCAACTCTGGGTAATCCTCCTGTGGTAAGAGTGTTCACATAACTCTTACGGCTTAAAGCATCTGCTACAACATTGGCTTTACCGGGTGGTAATGCAATCTCATGTCATAGTCCTTTATCAACTCTAGCCATCTCCTCTGCTGAGGTTCAATTCCTTCTGCGTGAAGATATATTTCAAACTCTTGTGATCCGTATAGACATCACAACGATTTCCAATGAGGAAATGTCTCTGTGTCTTGAGTGCATGCACAACAGCTGCTAACTCCAAATCATGCGTGGCATAATTCATCTCATGAGGCCGTAGCTGTCCGGAGGCATAAGCTACAACCTTACCTTCCTGCATCAATACTCCTCCGAGTCCTTGACGAAAGCGCCACAATAAACCTGGTATTCCTTGTGTATGTCCGCAATATCAACACCGAGCTGTGACCAACCGTTTCTTCAATTCCTGAAAACTGGCTTCACATTCCTCGGTCCAAACGTATTTGGCTTCCTTCTTCCACAGCTCACCATGGGCTTGGCAATCTTCGAGAAGTTCTCAATGAACCTCGATAATATCCTGCGAGTCCGAGAAAACTGCGGATCTCCTTGATCGAGGTGGGTGATCGCCAATCGGTGACTGATTCAACCTTGGCGGGATCAACTGCTATTCCTTCTCCTGAAATAACATGTCCGAGGAATCCAACTTCCTTCAACCAAAATTCACATTTGCTGAACTTGGCATACAAATGATGTTCTCGAAGTTTCTCCGTAACTAGACGCAAATGTTCCTTATGCTCTTCCTCGCTCTTGGAGAATATCAATATGTCATCGATGAACACCACGACAAACTTGTCCAAATACTCCATGAACACCTTGTTCATCAAATTCATGAAGTATGCAGGAGCATTAGTCAATCCAAATGACATGACGGTATACTCGTATAAACCATACCGTGGTGAATGCTGTTTTGGGTATATCCTTTTCACGAATTTTCAATCGGTGATACCTCGATCAAGATCGATCTTAGAGAATACCTTGGCTCCAACAAGCTGATCAAACAAGTCATTGATCATCGGCAGAGGGTACTTGTTCTTGATGGTTACTTCGCTCAATGCACGATAATCCACAACCATCCTCAAGCTTCCATCCTTCTTCTCTACCAAAAGAACTGGGCTCCCCAAGGTGATGAGCTTGGACGAATATATCCTTTCTCCAATAACTCATTTATTTGCTCCTTGATTTCTTTCAACTCATTCGTGGCATCCGATAAGGTCTCTTGGATATTGGGGCTGTGCCGCAATAACTCAATCGAAACTCAATGTCCCCGTCCGTGGCATTCTGGTAATTCCTCCGGAACACATCGGAAATTCTTGCACCATCGGCACTTCCTCCCTAACAACTCCCGTGAGGGAATGCACCTGATTTTTCATCCGGCTGTGCCGGCTACATACTTGATCCTCTTCGCCCGGGGTGGTGAGCAGAATAGACTTGTTGGCACACCAATGTTCCTTCATACTTTGACAACCAATCCATGCCTAGGATTACATCCAAGGTCTGTGTTTCCAACACTATGAGTTCTACGGAAATTTGTGGTTCCCGATGTTGAGGTTTGCAGGACAGCTTAAACCTGCCATCATTTCTCCTCTGCGAACCGACGCGAGGGGGCTTCTAAGGGTTCTAGTGCGTAATCCGTACTTATCCACAACTACCCTTGATATGAATGAATGCGCTGCACCGTAATCAAACAGAACCAAAACTGAACGTGAATTCAATAAAACTTACCAACCACGATTATTCCGGTTGATCATAGACGCTCTCCACGCCGATGTGATTCACTTGAGCACGAGGGAAGGATTGGGCTTCTTCACGAGCCTCCATTGCCATTCCGTGCCTCTCCGCTTGGCCTCCGGGCAGTCGGTGGCGTAGTGCCCGCCTTCCGCACTTGAAGCGGTGATGTGGCTCAGATCCTTCGAGCCGGGCGAACGGTGCTGATTGCCATTACCATTGCCATTGCCATTGCCATGGCCTGACTTGTTGTCCTGGCTGCGGTTGTTTCCATTTCCACCATGGTTATGACCTCCATGGTTGTGATGGATGTGCCCTCCCGAGTACGGTGCATAGCGGGCTTCGCTGAGCTCTGAGTTGTGTTTCCCTGGTTGTACTTCCTCTTGCGGCTTTCTATCTGCTGCTGCTTGCCCTCCGGATGGTGGCCTTGTCTACCAGCTCTGGTAGTTGTTGAAAGTAGCCACAATAAGCTGCATGCTCAATTCATCATTGAGTCCCTCCAGAACTTCTCCGCTTGGCGGCATCGGTGGCCACATCATCGGGGCATAGCGAGCAAGCTTGCTGAATTCCTCCACGATCGTGCCACAAGACGATTTCCTGGCGTAAGTTGCGGAACTCACGCTTCTTGGCACTCATGGCTCCAGATGAGACATGAGCAAGTCGAAGGCCTGCTGGAATTGATCCCAAGTGATGCCACCCAAGGAAAAGTGGCGGTGTAATTCTCCCACCAAGAAGCTGCAGGTCCATCCAGCTTGATGCGCTGCAAAGCGCACCTTCTCAAAGATCGGTGCATCCAACGGTGACTAGCTCTTCCAATCTTGCGGAGCGATCCGTCACCACAATCGGCTCGGTGCTACTAGAGAACATCATGGATTCAACCTCGTAAATCGAGTCAAATTGTCCACAAGGGTGGTGGTGGTGGCGGTGGATTGTTGGCGGGTTGTTCGATTCTCAATCGAGCTGCATCATGCATTCTCTGCTGCTTTGGAGCAGCTGGGTGAGCTCCGCGGAAACCAAAGTCACGTCCCGGAGGCATCTGGTGTTTTGGAGTGGTGAGAAGATTAGAATAGAACAATGGTCTATGAGAATAACACTACCCATATGAATGCACAATCATAACACACCAAACATTTATTCATTCCACTCAAACATGGTTCAAACTCGATTACAAAAGCTCATGACTAATCAAGGAAAAACATCGCCTAACTGATCGATTTAAAAGAAATAAAAGATAGCATGGTGGTCGACTAAAAAAAATCTTCATCAGTGGCGCCTCCTCTTGGGGTTTCCTTCAGTGGTACTCCCTTCAAAGTCCTGATCATTGCTCACGAGGGGTGCTTCATCTCCACTCGGGTAAAGATCCTCTCCAAGTCCATCTTTTCCTCAATCGCGCAAGCTTCATCTTCGGTCGTCGACTATCTCCATGAAGTCCGTGATTTCTTCCTCATGGCCAAGGAAATCTGCACGTGCCTTCTCCTCCAGCTCCAGTCATGGAACAAAAGCTTCCGTGTGTCTTGAGTTACGGCGAGCCTGAATCTCCGTGTCCCGAGAAGACACTCCAAGTCCCGGATGTAGGAGAGAGTGGAATCGCCCTCGATGGTACGGATGATATCTCCATTCCTTGCCCTGCGAGAAACCATGGCGAGGTCTCGAGTGATCGAGCTCGGTCCAGACTCCTCTCGGAGATGTCCAAGTGCTCGGTAGATCGCCACGCCTCTTCCGATGATCCAGCTTGAACTCGTGAACTCAAAGTTGATAGGCTCCGTCGTCCTCCAAAGGTCCTCCACGGATATGCACCTCAATCTCAGAAGCGGTGTCCGCTGAAGTGCATTAGTGGGTTTCCAAAGGATCGAGGGCGAGCAATCTTCAGCAGCTTCACCATCTGGACCAGCTTTCTTCCAAAGGGCATCGCCTCATCGGGTGGCGTAACTCCGTAGCAAACCGGGGTGAACTCGACGGCCATCTAGAATGTTGCAAAGGGAGAAGAGTCGAATAGATCGGGAAGAATTATAGAATGAAAGAGGGTTCAAAGTAAATGGTCTCGCTATGGCTTTCCGATCCTAGGGGTTACGATCCTACGGTCAACGTGTGCTCGATACCATCTCTCAGAGCGACTGACCCAAAATCGGTCAAATCTCCGTGTCTGCATTCATCCCAAGATCATGCCGGTACTCACAAAGACATCGATAAAGTAATCAAAGTTCAATCACACCTGAATATCATTAATCGATTCTCATATAGAGTCTTTATTACAAGGAATAAATTCGCTCAAGGCCAACTCATGAGAAATAAACTAAAATGCTGCGGAAGCGTCGAAGGTAAGCGAGTCCATCCGACTCAAAGGGCAATCGCCAAGCGCGAACGTAGCCTCACTCCCGATCGAATATATCTCGCAACATAATACGTTGCAGCCATGTAGGTCAGCTTTTGGAATAAGTGGCAAGTCATGAAGAATAACAATAATAAAGTTACTAACTCTATATGCATTTTGGTGTGGAGCTCTAAGTTTCATCATTTTGCGAAAAGCCAATTTTATCCTACTACAAAGGACTTATTTGCAAATTACTACAAATTGTTGGTAGTTATTGAGATGGTTCCGCCAACCAATATCTCGCTCCCAAATTATTATTAAGTCATAAACCCATCAAATTAATCCATTGGTTTTAGTGTTGAGATATCCGAATACTTCCAAGGTCCAGATGCTCAAATGGACACGGCTAATCGATTAGGTTATAACACTCTGCAGAGGTTTATGACTTTCCCGCAAGAATCATTCCTCCTTTAAAGTCTTCGCACTTCATGGTGTTTGAAGACGGACGAATGAAACAGGTCTTCCAAAGAGTTCTTCCGCCACCGCCGGTACCCATCCAATCCTACCGCTCGCCTACTTCTCGTAGTACCGCCCAGCCAGCTTCACTACAAGGGTCAACCCAGCCAGAGCCCATAATGGCTTGCGGCTGCACGTAAGCTTCCGGTCATGGGGCATCCATCCTTCTCTTCGTGGCTGGGTGAAGCTTTCCGCAGGATGTCATGGCGCTTCTCCATGCATCCCGCCACCACTGGTGCTCCAGGTGCCCGTCAACCGCCCTCCACCCAAGAGTGATTTTCCAAGTCCATCTTGATCATTGTAGTCCATGGGTTGTCATCATCATTGACTCTCACATCTTGCTTATGAATTTCACTCATCCCAAATCCGTCTCACGAGCATAGCAAAACAACTACTACGCCCCGGTCATGGTAACAAGGGATTGGTTCATCCTACCACATGATACTACTCAAGTTTAATGACTTCAAGAATTCACTATCTGCATGCAATGGTGGGGTGGTGACAACTACTAATGCACAAAACATAGGTATAGAAATAACATGATCAAAACTTGCCTTGCTGATGATCCTCGTAAGCTAAAGAGTCGAGTAGCAAGCTTCAGACTGAACTCTACCGAGACAAACAATAACATAATAAGCACAAAGCAAGAGGATCACACAAGAGAACAAAAGTAACATAGCACAACAAAACAATCAAAACCAAATCAAAAGGAAAACTCAAAGAAATCAAATTCAAAGTTTTTCCCTATTCCAAACAATAACAAAAATAGTTTTTATATAACAAAATTCCTTAAAATAACCTAATCATGGTTTTAGGTTAACTTAACAGAAAAGGATTAACTAAGCAACTAGGAGCAAAAAGAATTAATTAAAAAGCTATTATAAAAATCATTTTAGGCCTAATCCAATTTCTATTAAGAAAATTAATTTAAAACTTTTATTAATTATAAATAAAAGTTCATCTAATGGAATGACAGAAACTAACCTAGAATAACTAATCACAAGTTAAAATAAATTAATTTACTAATTAATTAATTAGGAAAACAGAACTAATCAATTAATTAGGATTAATAGGATTCTGCCTAGAATTAATTATTTATTAACCCTAAAATACCAAAGTTAATTTCTAGGGTTTGGCAATATCAAAATAAAGTGATGGCAAAAGAATCATGCAAAATAATTTTTCTAACTAAAACTATAGCAGATTTGCTATTCTGACTAAAACAATATTAAAGCATTTTTAATTATCTTTAACATAGCTAAATATATGTTTTTCAGAAACTACATAAAATTTGCAATCCAACGAAAAAAGAATCACTCAAAAATATTAGACAGAATAAAAGATATACATTTTTGAAAATTGAAACTATTCGGCTAAAACAGAAAATCAAAATAAAAAGAAAAAGCCCAATGGGCCTATACTGTGCCCTGCGCGTAGTTTAGTCTAAACGGGCCTAGGGTTTAAACTAACGAACTGGCCTACTAAATAAAACCTAAACTAAAATAAAAACCGTTCGGGCCGGCCGGTTTTCTAAATAAAACATACCCCTTCGGGGGTTCTAATCGGAGCCGCACGTTTGGGATCGGACGGGGGAGGGGAATGCCGGGGACTCACCGGACTCCGGCGACGGCGGCGGCGGCGGCGAGAGTGCTCCGGGGCGTTGGGACGTCGGCGAGCTTCAAGAGACGTCGGGGACGCGGGGAGCTCGGGGGAGGGTTCGGTGGTGTCGGGGAAGGTCGGGGTGCACCAGGGCGGCGACGGCGAGGGTTTTGGCGGCGGAGGTGAGCTCGGTGCTCCGGTGACGTCGAACGGGAGGGTGAGGGGGTGCGGCGAGCTCTCGGGGAATGGGGTGCGGGGGCTTGGCTCTTTATAGCCAGGGCCTCGGCTCCTCTTCGGAAGGGGATCGGGGGCTTCGGGGGATCCCGGATCCTTCGGGATCCGGTGGATCTCCGGCGAGGCTCGTTGCGTGGGCGAGGGGGAAGACGACGGGTGGGGCCACGGGTCAGAGAGAGAGAGAGGGGGAGGGTTCGGTCGGTCGACCAAACCTAGGGAATCGGGGGAGGGGGGCGGGTCAGTGGGCTGGCTCGCTCACTGGGCTGGGCTCGTGGGCCGGGCTAGCTGGGCCAGCGCGAGGGCGGAGGGGTGAGGTGGCGCTGGCTGGGCTGGGTGGCTCGGGTGGCGCCTGAAAGGTTTTTTTTTATTTTTTAATTAAAACAAAACAAAATAAAACCTAAACTATAAATATTTTATATAGGGTATATATATACCAAAATGATCAGGAATATTCCTTTCATTTGAACATTTTTCCAAAGGCAAAATCCAAACTTTATAAAAATTCATTTTTTCAAATTCAAATAAAATTCAGATTTGAATTCCAATTCTTTTGGCAATGTTTCCTCTGATATTTTGGAGTGTCATGTTAGCTCCTCTCATACTTTTGATCAAGTATTTATCGTGCTTAGTTTTTGAATTGTTTCCCACATGCCAAAGTTTGGAATTCAAATTCAAATATACTCAAACTTCAAATGGCATTCAAATTCAAACAGGATGCATAGGATGCTTATCTATAATTGTAAAACATTCCAAATAGGAAAATTTGGGATGTTACACCTACACAGCTTGCTTGCTCGGGGTTGCTCTCTTCACACTCTCTACTTTCAAAACGATCGTGGCCACATCTCTAACATCCCGGCGGATCACGCCTCGCTTGGGAAGGGGTGGATGCTTAGTGTAGATGCGGTGGCCGTCGCCGACGGCGAAAACCCACTGCCGGCACGCCCCGATCAGGGGTCCCCGCCGTTCTCTCTCACAAATCCGTGAGGTTTCCTTCGTCCCTTGCTCACTGCCACGACGTGGGCGGTTGCCACCTCCTCCGCCCTCCTCAAGGTTGAGCTCGCCCCTCGTGTACAACTCCCTTTACAACCGGCTTGCACCATGCTCCAGCTGCCCACATCACTCCCTCGTGGATATTTCTCTACTTCTTTGCCCCGCATATACCGATACCTCTCTGGCTTCTACGTCTCAGTATTTGTGATGAGTTTATGTCTCATCAACTAGTCCTAGTAATCTTATTCTAATCATGCTTCTTCAATTTCTTTGCCACGAGGATGGTCATCTCAATTTTGGTGAAACTGCACAAAATGATCTCGATGGTCAAAAGGTTGCAAACTTCATTTATTAGGAAGCTCGAACGCTGCCGAAGAAATTGAAGCCTGGTCAGGGTTCACGGTTCAAGGGCTAGGGACTGCATGCATCTTTTTTTCTTTAGCTGCCTCTGTTCTAAAATAAGTGTCAACTTTAGTAGTAGTACAACTTTGTACTAAAGTTTGCACAAAGTTGAGACACTTATTTTGGAACGGAGGGAGTACATATTTGCTATGATCTCATCAATCATTGAGATGCAATAGCATGCATGTTGAGTCTCCTTTGTATTTGATGAAATGTTGCAACGGGCAACCTTGGACGCAAGATACATGTAACAGAGCTGGAAGCTTCATAGCATTCTACAAATTTATCTCGCTGATAAATTACAATGCGTACTAGTACTATACTAGTACTTCCTCCGTTCCTAAATATAAGTCTTTGTAGAGATTTCACCATTAACCACATGCGGATGTATATAGATGCATTTTAAGTGTAGATTCATTCATTTTGTTCTGTATGTAGTTCACCTAGTGGAATCTCTACAAAGACTTATCTACTAGTAATAGCTAGCCCCCACTACTAGGAATTCTCTATCCTCTCCTTGAGCCACATCATCAAAATTGACGTAGCCGTTATATGAAGTAAAATCAGTCATAATAGCCGTCTGATCTAGACGTTGAGAGGCTCCGCACTAAGCCATATGCAAGCATGCAGAAATACCGTGGCACATGCATGTGAGTGGGTTTTAAATCACATCAACATGTCTGCATGCAAGCATGCACCGGTAGCATGCATGTAAGTGAGCTTTTAAGTCCCATTAACATGTCAAAAGAAAAATATAATCCCATTATGCAAGAGGAGTTGGCTGATCTTTTTTCCTTACGGGATGATCTAAATGATGATGGGAGTTTATTTAGTTTGGCTACCACATCTGTCATGCGGTTATAGATTTTTTTAGTTCTATGAAATCGATAATTTTGCGCAGAGAGATATACCGCTGTTCCCCGGCAACGGGCGGGGACTCATCTTGTAATATTTAGGAACAGAGGGAGTACTATGTAAAGAGTTAGGTGTCGCACGGTGATAGTGTGAGGTGGGCCATGTAATCACTGAGCCTGCGTGTTTTCACTGCTCTTGCACTCCTCCGCTGTAAGAATTGAGAAAATTGTAATCTACTACTCCTTTCACGGCGTGGGACATCTAGCAGTCCTACCACCTCACTAATAAAGACCAATGAGCCACAAATCACATAGACCCAGCAGAAGTTGGACGGACGAAGCAACCATCACTCTTGCTCCAAAGAGAGGTCGCGTCTGCTCTGCCCGGCATGAATGCGCACCGATTCTTTGGAGCGGCGCTGACCGTTTGGCGGGAAGATGCCTTGGAGCGATGGAGGGGCTTGGGGTGGGCCAGGCTAGTCAGGAGCGGGCGTGGCAGCTGTCCGCATGTCCCTACCGGACACGCCCGGAAACGAGAGGATGCACAGACTCTCGCGGCTATTATCGTACACTACACACCATATCTCTGTAGGAGTAGGTCGATCTGGTCGCACTCTCTAACACACACATGTTGTTAAACACACACACGCACACGCACGCACCTTGGTCCCGTTGCACCTTCTAACGTGACTTATTACACCTAGAAGGAGGGAGTAGTAAGTATACGAGATACGGTGGCACACTGACTTAAGTCGAATACAAGTGCCCAAAATTTGTGTGCATGTTATAATAAGGATTCACTTAAAATAGTACGTGAGTGAACAAAGGGATCAATTGGACAAAGGTTCCCAGCGAGAGCGAGATGTATGAGGTAGTAAGATACACACGGGCGCTTTTAATTTTTCTTATTAATTGTTTGTTTCACCCTCTGACTGGTGGGACCCAACGTACTACGTGGAGAGAGGTAAGGTGACTAAGGCTGCATTATTTCTACACCACTGTGGATAGTCTTACCACCAAATCCACATGACACGATTATGATTGAAATCCTAATGACTCCCCCCCCCACACACACAAAAAACACGGCATGCCTGTCACACGAATGCAGGAATGTATAAAAGGTTATTTTCCTCTCGTTGAACGTAACAGGAGGGTTGTGTAGCTGGTTAGCCTGTTCGCTCATCAAACTTGAGGTCTCGGGTTCGATAACTACACTTGAGCATAATTTTTGCCAGCAGGATTCTTTGACTAGTCAAAATGTTTTCTAGGGTTTGCATGCTTCACACTCTCTCTCCAATATATATATACACGCTGGAGCCTCAGCGCTTGTAGTTGCTCTCTTCACACTCTCTCGCCTCTCTCACTGGAGCCTCAGTAGCTGCAGCTGCTCTCTTCACACTCTCTCGCCTCTCCAGATCTAAACAAGACTTCGTTGGCCTCTCTCTCCCTCACTGCTGCTCAAAGAGCCGGCAGGATCCGCTCTACCGAAGGGAAGGAGGCTTAACCCTGTCGCCGTCGGTGAGGGAGGGAATCCATTACCGGCGCTGCTATTCACTTTCCACCCAGCGGTGGTGCGGGAGGGCCTCCGACCCCTTCTTCTTCGCAGTTGTCCCATCGCCCACCGAACCACGCCCCAAGAACCTTAAGGTATATTTTACTTACTCCACATGCATTGCTCTAGCTGCATGTATACCATGAATCTAGGACGTGGTTCAAAGAGGAAAGGAGTGGGGGGAAAGTAGTAGGAAAAGTTGTATATAGCATGAATCTAGGACGTGGTTCAAAGAGGAAATGAAGGGGGAAAGTTGTATAGCATGAATCTAGGACGTGGTTCAAAGAGGAAAGGAATGGGGGAAAGTAGTGGGGAAAGTTGTATCGCATAAATCTAGGACGTGGTTCAAAGAGGAAAGGAAGGGCGAAAGTACTAGTTCAAAAGGAAAGGAAGGGATAAGGTGTAGAGTTTGAGCAGGACTAGATTTGTCAACCACATAGGGAAAGGTGTCTAAAGATAACAAAACTGGGACCAACACAAATATGCTCCTTGGTTGTTTGTTCTTTGTTGCAACATTTGTGCATGACCACAATTACATCGGTACATGCACATGGTGCTGGTGGCCCACCGTCCCTGCAACTCATTAGCTGTTGTTAATCTAAGGCCTGTTTGGTTAAAACTCCCTAGTCCCTACCTGCTTGGTTCCGGGACTAAACATGGACTAGAGGTTATTAAATGACATGATAAAAGACCATGTTACCCCTAGTAATGAACTAATAGAAACAAGGTGCGATGCGTGGCAGGGGCAACTGTTGGAAAAAGTCCCAAAAAGACTTCCTCGGGGTCTTCTTTCTTTAGTCCCAAATGCCCACTTTTAGTCCCGAAAAGTCCCTCATGTTTGATTTAGATGTGACTGACACGGAGTTTTTTTAGTCCCACACCAAAATGTCCCTGTAAACAAACACCCTCTAATAATGCCGCTGGAAAATTGATGCAATGCCATAGTTAAAAGCAAATTACATGTTTAACGAATTTTATTGTTAATATAATCTCTATGTTAATATTAATCAATGCTACTGTCTTGCTTTCTTTCCCATTTAGATAAGGAAGATGCTTCTTTTTGTTGGCTTCTGTGTCATCCACCGTTATTGACCACTAATTGTTTCCTTTGCACCTCTGTGTAAACAGGGTTATCTACTTCACCTCGTTGCCATTGTGACCTTTTGTTGCACTGCACAAAACACTTTTGTTTTAAGAGTGTTTTGTGCAGTTCAACCAAAATGTCACACCAACAATGTTGCTTGATTGCTTGATCTTAGTGGAACTGCACAAGAGGAGATCTTACTTCCTATCTGTTAAGGCGAATTTGGTTTAGATCTTCTTCTTGTGAGTTGTTTGAATTCCGCATCATGAGAGGTCAATACTAGCCTTCTTTCACATGATTCTGCAGTGTGCTTTCATATGTTGTGCTACTTGTACGATAATGTTGCTTGATTTTAGTGAACTACACAAATGGAGACAAGACTTCCAATCTGATGTGCACCGTAATATCCCATTGAGGTAAGATAAGGATATTTCACAACCGCTGGCCTGTATTTTTCACTTTCATCGAAAAATTAAGTTTAGTACTATACTTGTGCTCCCTAATTGACATGCCAAATCTTACATTGAATGTGAAGCTTGTCTCATTATTGAACCAAGTGATGAAGGGAAGAACAAGCGAAAGAAAAACAAAATCAACTCCGGTGCTGTAATGAAGCCTTTGGGCTGTGATGACACAAGTAATGATATAGTTTTGCATCTTAATTTATTGCTATGGATGGAACGAGCAATTGTTTTGCCACTGATTTGATGCCATACGTAATTATCTCTACTTGTGCAAACAAGGATCTTCTTTGAAGATACCATATATTTTAGTGGAACTGCACAAGAAGATGTTGGATACATGAAACTAATCGAGGAGTATATAGTAAGCATGGCCACCCCGTAGATAGCAAATGATGGTTCGGAGAAGTGCTTAATCAGATGCTCTACACAATCAGCCTCCTGACAAATGTTGGTACTCACCCACTGATTTGATCCATATGATTGAGCTTTGTCATCTCTATTGGTGTTGTGCTACTGTTTAGATACTGTCATGAAAAAGTGGTATTGTCCTTGAGAAGTGCTTCATCTGTGTTGTTTTAAATATTTCCTTTCCTTTTTTTCGAGCAAACAGGGATCATCTTCCTCTGAAGAAGAATATGGAGTACGTTAAGTGACTAATTCCGATTATGCCAGGATGAAGAAGCCCTGTCTATCTTCTCATCAGAAGGAGCAGTTGAAGGATGGTTACATTACTCCCCACAAGACCAAACTAACTTCAACTCAGAAGGACTGACAAATCTCCATTTTTTTGCTGTGATGCGCGAGTACAATGTTGTTCTAGGATTCTTTCTGGTGAGTTCCATTTTTCTAAAAGTGTGCTCTACATGGACCATGTATGTGCCTGTTGAAACTGTCAATTCATAGTACAGTTTGCTTTATACTAATCACTTTTTTGTATTTGTGCAAACAGGGGTGCTCAGCTTGATTTCAATGGGAACTGCACAAAATGTTCATGAATACATCGAATCATTCGTTTCCACCACAAGAAAGGAGGTGCCCATAAGTTCAAGGCGTTGCAACATATAAGGGCAAAATCATACAAGCTACACGCAAATTTGGTTGATTTTGGTGGAACTGCACAAAAGGACAACTGGTTTATTTAGCATGAGGTGCCATGTCAATGTCCGAACTGATGGCAAACCCTGTCCATTCCACAATCGTAGGCATTTGATATTTTGGACTGGGACAACCTTGTCAAATTTTGCTCATTGATTTTAGCAAGATATGCGTTTGATATTTTTGAATGGGACGCCCTTTCTTTGTCGCCAGCTACCGATCAATTTTTTCTTTATTCTTTAGTTGTGAAGTAAATATTGCCTCGACATGTGAGTCATTGAGATGCATAATCATCAATTGTTTTGAATCTTCTCTATGAATTGCCAGGCTGTGTGTTTGATTGCAATGTACTAAACGCTAAAAAGCTGCTCAAACTCTTTGTACTCCTTCATTTCCTTTTACTTAGCACATTGTGAAAGTGCATACTTTTTGTATAAGATTGGTCAAAGTAGAGATACTTTGACCGCAGAAAAACTTGTATGCAGACTAGAAAGGACCGGAGGAGTGCATGTAAACTGCTGCAAACATGGTGATCACCACGGAATAATGCTAGTACGTATTGTTTTGCATGTTCATCCAATGCCGGTGATACAGAATTGAACTAATCAAATAAATTCATTCATACACGGTCGGATTTCATATAAACATGCCGGATTTCATTACATTTCATACATTCTTCAACTAAAAGGGTGTTTGTGGCGCATGCATCTCCCGGATCACAGGGCGGGGTCATCCTCCTTTTGAAAAAAAACTAAAAAGGTGCGCTGGAGGTATAATTAATTAACCGGCTACCCACTGTGTCCCGCCGAGCGAACAGAAGCTTGATGATTTAACTGCAGTGCGATTCGTGAATCGACATGTGGCCTGTTGGGCCCACGTGTCACCGACCAATCGCACCAGCGATTAAGTAGAAGCGGCGTTCTTCTCAAGCAGCTCTCCGACTCCACGTCGCCACCAAGAAGCTAACCGGCCGTCAATGGTCAACCCGCCTAGCTTGGCTTCAACCGGAGGGTACCAGTGGTGGCCTTACTTAGACCCGAGCGGCGACGACCTACCGTGCTCTACTCTTCCTCGTTTTCTATGTGGCGCGGCCTCGTTGGCAGTGGGGAGCGGCCTCAGCGGAGCCGGCGATGTCCTCTGTCTCGTTGTCGGCGGGCGGCGCCTCAGCGGAGCGGTAGAAATCCTCCCCCACGTTGCCGGCAGGGTGGGGCCTCGGCTGAGCCGGCGATGTCCTCTGCCTCGTTGTTTGCGGGGCGGGGCTTCAGCGGAGCCGGCGGTGTCCTCTGCCTCGTTGTTGGCGCCGCGGGGCCTCGGCGGAGCAGGGCGTCATCGATGCCAGCGGAGCAGGGACTCATCGGAGCCGGCATTGTCCTCTGCCTCGTCCTTGGTCTCGCCAAACAGCGCCTCGCCCGCTTCATCGCCCTCTTTTCTAGCCTCCTTGTAGGCGGCCGCAGCCTCCGCCACCCGCATGCGGTAGCGCCAGCGCTCGAGGCGGCCCTTGCGGGAGGAGCGGTACGAGTCGAGCAGCGCCTCCTGCTCCGCCCGCTCCGCGGCGATCTGCTCCTCCGCCTGCAGGTGCTCCTGGAGGAGATGGTGGTTGTAGGCGGTGTCGGCCTGCGCCTCCCGGAACTGCTCCTCGCGCGTCGGCCTCACCTGTCCATATATTGGGCACGGGCCTCGCCGATGGTCATGGTGCAATGCACCGCGAGGATGGCGCGAGGAGGGGGTTGGCGCCGGATCGTTGACTACCATGTTCTCCATTAGGACGTCGTCGTCCTCCGGCTGCCTGCCGGCAAGCAGGTCGGCAGCAATGGCTGCCATCTCCTTGTGGTCCGTCGTCCGCCCGTCCCGAAGAGCGCTGGAGCGCGAGGAAGTGCTACCTCTTGAGCACTGCATTGGATTTCCCCGAAGAGGAGAGGATGATGCAACAAAGTAGCATAATTATTTCCCCCGGGTTTTGAGAACCAAGGTATCAATCTAGTAGGAGACCACGCACAAGTCCCTCGTACCTGCACAAAACGATAGCTACTCACAACCAACACGATTAGGGGTTGCCAATCCCTTCACGATCACTTACGAGAGTGAGATCTGATAGAGATGATAAATAATATTTTTGGTATTTTTGGTATAGAGATGCAAAGTAAAAAGTAAAAGGCAAAGTAAAAACAAAGCAAGTGTAAAAGTGATGGAGATTGATATGATGAGAATAGACCCGGGGGCCATAGGTTTCACTAGTGGCTTCTCTCAAGAGCATAGATATTCTACGGTGGGTGAACAAATTACTGTTGAGCAATTGACAGAATTGAGCATAGTTATGAGTATATCTAGGTATGATCATGTATATAGGCATCACGTCCATGACAAGTAGACCGAAACGATTCTGCATCTACTACTATTACTCCACTCATTGACCGCTATCCAGCATGCATCTAGAGTATTAAGTTAAATATAGAGTAACGCCTTAAGCAAGATGACATGATGTATAGGGATAAATTCATGCAATATGATAAAAAACCCCATCTTGTTATCCTCGATGGCAACAGTACAATACATGCCTTGCTGCCCCTTTTATCACTGGGAAAGGACACCGCAAGATTGAACCCAAAGCTAAGCACTTCTCCCATTGCAAGAACTACCAATCTAGTTGACCAAACCAAACGGATAATTCGAAGAGACTTGCAAAGATAACTCAATCATACATAAAAGAATTCAGAGAAGATTCAAATATTATTCATAGATACGCTGGATCATAAACCCACAATTCATCGATCTCAACAAACACACCGCAAAAAGAAGATTACATCGAATAGATCTCCACGAGAGAGGGGGAGAACATTGTATTGGGATCCAAAAAGAGAGAAGAAGCCATCTAGCTACTAGCTATGGACCCGTAGGTCTGAAGTAAACTACTAACACTTTGTTGGAGAGGCTTTGATGATGATGTAGAAGCCCTCCGTGGTGGATGCCCCCTCCGACGGAGCTCCGGAACAGGCCCCAAGATGGGATCTCATGGATACAGGAAGTTGCGGCGGTGGAATTAGGTTTTGGCTCTGTTACGATCGTTTGGGGTGCGTGGGTATATATAGGAGGAAGAATGCGTCGATGGAGCAACTAGGGGCCCACGAGGCAGGGGCGCGCCCCCCCTCGTGACCGCCTCTTTTGTTCCTTGGAGTAGGGTCCAAGTCCCATGGATCATGTTCGGTTAGAAAATCACGTTTCCGAAGGTTTCATTCCGTTTGGACTCCGTTTGATATTTTGTTTCTTTGAAACACTGAAATAGGCAAAAAAATAGCAATTCTGGGCTGGGCCTCCGGTTAATAGGTTAGTCCCAAAAATAATATAAAAGTGGAAAATAAAGCCCAATATAGTCCAAAACAGTAGATAAAGTAGCATGGAGCAATAAAAAATTATAGATATGTTGGAGACGTATCAGGAAGCCATTGTGGGCAGTAGTGGGGTGAACAGGAGAAAAGGAATGGATGCGGATGACTGCGGCTATGGCCGGCACAGCAGTTTATATAGCAATTATGGGTGGGCGGAGGGATGGACGTGTGGCGCCAGAGTAGCCGCCTCGGCAACCGCGTATCATTAATGTGTGCGACAGATGGACTGACGGATGGCACTTGTGTCGTTTGAAGGCGGAGCAATCGCCTGCACCGGGAAGCGGGGCGGCCGGCGCTGACTATTTCGGGCGGAAAGCGCGCCGGGCGAGGAGATGACTTTACTTGGATAGGATGACAATGGGGACCCACCAGGTCCATAGCCTCACGTACGCAAGTGCCTCCTTATTATATATATATATATATATATATATATATATATATATATATATATATATATATATAATTTATTTTGCTTCCTCCTGGTTTCCTGACATCATGGTCCCACACCATTGTCAACCTATGTACTCCCTCCTTTCCGGTTTATAGGGCTTATCTCAAAATTTTAGTTTTTCCATTTTATAAGGCTCAATTTGGTTGTTTTCAATCACATGTTCAGATTCCAAGGTGCATTAAATCATTGCATGCAAGTATTAAGAGAAAGTTGACCAATGCATGTACTTTATGCATGCATGCATTGCAACTAATGCATTGATAAACATAATTTTTTGAGGATAACAAGAGCGTTAATTAGGTGCTTTTTTAAAACTACAAAAAGTATTCGACCACTCGCCATCTACCTTGATTGGTGAGATTTTTTAATTGAGCATTATAAACCGGAAAGGATGGAGTAGTCAATAAACGAGAGAATTGCACAAGAAGCGGCCGATACCGGGACCAAGCAGCTCGAGCAGTATTTGTGTTTTTGAGGTGTGAGCACTGCAGAGTTTTTCGATGTTTACCCCAGATATTAATTTTCTCCTCTGAACAACAACGAAAACATTGCTGCGGTATTAATCATGGCTGTGGCCGTCTAGCACAAGCAGATATCCAGCCGGATATTTTTTTTCAAGCGGAAAATGGCTAGCCCAGCTATACTTTTTTAGGAATACCCGAGCAAGGTCAAGTTGTTATTCTCCGCTTCATTGGCTGCAAATCTTTCCTAGGAGGGATGCAGTAGGCTTAACAAGAAAATGGGCTTTAAGAAATAATAAATGGGATGTAATTATAAAACTGGGTAGTAACTATAAAAATGCACCAAACAGTGATTACTTTATAAAAATTATTTTTGGAATATTGAAAATTTTAATTTCATTAATTGTTGCGAGTGCAATGTTTCGTTGGATTTTTACGTAATATAAATTTATATTGAAATTGTATTTAATCTGAATAGAAATTTGGGATAAAATATTCGGATCCCATCAAAATGTGGGAAATTTTATTGAATTCTATTTTGAGCGGTTGGTTGAAATGGGCTGTACTTTTAACAAACTGTAAATGGGCTGTAGTAAATTCCATTAGAATTCAAAATGGGCTACACATTCTTACAAATCTCAAATGGGCTATAAGTTCTCTGCCACACACTTACGGCCTTACTAAGTTGACGCGTCCCTAAAAAAACAGAGTTGGCAGTATGCAAGGCTTTGTCAACTTATAGTCAACACACGGTTCTAGCAGCGAAGGCCGTTGGATGTCCATCCAACGGATGCCGTCTTCTTCTTCAATCTCGGATATTCTAGCTTCACCCGCCCAAAAATGATTCCTCCCACGACATCCGGGCGCACTGCTTGAAGTGACTGTGGGCCTACTAAGTTGGCGTACCAAGGGCTTTGTCAACTTAGTCAATATAAATGATTCTAGCTGCAGTGACCGTACGATGTCCATCCAATGGCCGTCGTGCTTCTTCAACCTCTGGTCTTCTTGCTCCAGCCGCCCAAAGCAGCGCCGGTCGTGCCGCCGCTCCACGCCTCCGTGGCGGCTGTCTTCTCTCGCGAGGCCTCACTGCCTCTACTACTCCCACCGCTGGCGAGCCATCCCTCCACTCACCCACACCCCTGTTATTCTGCGGCGACGGCAGCGCGCCGAACCAGGAACCCTCGTACTCCTCTCGCGTGTGCATCCACCGCCGCGTCTTCCCGGCTCCGCGTCGTCCCTTCCTAGGCCTCGCCGTCATCCACCGCCGTGGTGCTCTCGGCCCGGCGTGGTCAACGTGGTCAAGGAACGACTTCCATCGGACGTGGATCAGTGCGTGGAGAGGTGACAGCTGGGTCCACGGCAACCGCAAGGAAGTGCCTCCTTATTACGCGCAAACTAATTATTCCTCCACCTGACAGCGGGGACCCACCGGACGGGCCACCGTATTTCGCGAAAAAAATGATTCACCCCCTAACTGCTGGGACCAATGAGCTACATCTTTGCACGCAAGGAAGTGCGTCCGAAAAAAAAACGATTCGCCCCCCTAACTGCTGGGACCCACCAGCTACATCTTCGCACGCAAGGAAGTGCGTCCAAAAAAAAACGATTCGCCCCCCGACTGCTGGGACCCACCGGTTAGACCTTCGCACGCAAGGAAGTGCGTCCGGGCAAAAAAACACTTACGCCCCACACTGGGACCCAAAGAGCTACACCTTCGCACGCAAGGAAGTGCATCCGCAAAAAACGATTCGCCCCCCTGATTGCTGGGACCCAGCAGCTACACCTTCGCACGCAAGGAAGTGCGTCCGGGCAAAAAAAAGATTCGCCCCCCTGACTGCTGGGACCCACCAGCTACATCTTCGCAGGCAAGGAAGTGTCTGACAGTCGGGACCTACCTGGTCGAAGCGTACGTAGCGTTGTCATCCTGGTTGCGAACGTGTACGTACATACTGGTCGATGTAGAGGCGCGCACGTGTCGTAGTAGAGGCGTGCACGTGTCGTAGTAGAGGCGCGCACGTAGCATGTACACGTACGTACAGCGGCCAGGGTGCAAGAAAGAAAATACGGCCACGTATGTGTACATATGGGCGGGGTCTCGAACGCCTAGTCGCGCATACGTACGGCGAGGGCTCGTGTTCATGGGGAGGCAATGGAATGCGTCATGTTCATGGGGAGGCAACGGAATGCGTCGTGTTCATGGGGAGGCAACAAAATGCGTCGTGTTCATGAGGAGGCAATGGTATGCGTCGTGTTCATCGGGAGGCAACGGAACGCGTGGGGGCCAACCGGCTTGGACGGAACAGGCGATGGAAACGAGGCCTGGCGTACCGCAGAACGGAGGAAATGGACCTCCTACGTTCGAAACGGGGTCCTGTTGATCGGGAGGGGTGTGGCGTATCGCAAAACGGAGGAAACGGACCTCCTATAGTCAAAACGGGGGTCCTGTTGATCGGGAGGGGTGTGGTGTACCGCAAAACGGAGGAAACGGACCTCCTACGGTCGAAACGGGGGTCCTGTTGATCGGGACGGGTGTGGCGTACCGCAAAACGGAGGAAACGGACCTCCTACGGTCGAAACAGGGGGTCCTGTTGATCGGGAGGGGTGTGGCGTACCACAAAACGAAGGAAACGGACCTCCTACGGTCAAACGGGGTCTGTTCGCCGGGAGGGTGTGGCGTACCGCAAAACGAGACTCCACGGGATACTGTTCATCTCCACCGTCGACCTCCTCCACCTCCACGGGCTACCATCGACCTCCTCCAGCCTCCACGGGCTCCTGTTCATCCAGCCTCCACCGAGCGCTTCTCCACCGCTCTTCGCTCAACCACACCTCCACGGGCACCCTCCACCATCTACTGCTCATCCAGCCCTCCACACCACGGGTCTGTTCAACCACCCCCCCACGGCCACCCCTCCACCGCTCTGCTCATCTAGCCGTCCACACCACGGGTCCTGTTCATCCAGAGGCAACGCCACCGCTCACTGCTCACCCCCCCGCCTCGCAACGCCATCTGTTCATCCAATCGATCGGCTTCAGTTAGCAGCAGTAGCGAAGGAATCGCTCCATCGGCTTCAGTTAACAGCCATCGATCGGTCGCTCGGGTTCAGTAGCGCGTAGCCTGCTGCTACGTCTTGAGCTTGCGTTGGTTTTCCTCGAAGAGGAGATGGTGATGCAGCAAAGTGTAGCGTAAGTATTTCCCTCAGTTTTGAGAACCAAGGTATCAATCCAGTAGGAGGCTCCTCAAAAGTCCCACGCACCTACACAAACAAACTGAGAACTCGCAACCAACACAATAAAGGGGTTGTCAATCCCTTCACAGCCACTTGTGAAAGTGAGATCTAATAAAGATAGTATGATAAGATAAATATACTTTTGGTATTTTATAATATAGATGCAAAAAGTAAAGATGCAAATAAAAGTAGATTGGAAACAAGTATGATAAGAGATAGACCCGGGGGCCATAGGTTTCACTAGTGGCTTCTCTCAAGATAGCATAAGTATTACGGTGGGTGAATAAATTACTGTCGAGCAATTGATAGAAAATCGCATAGTTATGAGATTATCTAGGCATGATCATGTATATAGGCATCACGTCTATAACAAGTAGACTAACTCCTGCCTGCATCTACTACTATTACTCCACACATCGACCGCTATCCAACATGCATCTAGAGTATTAAGTTCATAAGAACAGAGTAACGCATTAAGCAAGATGACATGATGTAGAGGGATAAACTCATGCAATATGATATAAACCCCATCTTGTTATCCTCGATGGCAACAATACAATACGTGCCTTGCAACCTTTTACATCATTTGGGTAAGGACACCGCAAGATTGAACCCAAAGCTAAGCACTTCTCCCATGGCAAGAAAGATCAATCTAGTAGGCCAAACTAAACCGATAATTCGAAGAGACTTGCAAAGATAAATCAATCATACATAAAAGAATTCAGAGAAGATTCAAATATTATTCATAGATAAACTTGATCATAACCCCACAATTCATCGGATCTCGACAAACACACCGCAAAAAGGGATTACATCGGATAGATCTCCACAAGAGAGGGGGAGAACATTGTATTGAGATCCAAAAAGAGAGAAGAAGCCATCTAGCTAATAACTATGGACCCGTAGGTCTGTGGTAAACTACTCACAACTCATCGGAGGGGCAAGGATGTTGATGTAGAGGCCCCTGCTTGACTCCCCCTCGCAGAAAGTGCGTGAAGGCTCCAAGATGGGATCTCGCGGATCTGAGAAGGTTACGGTGGTGGAAATTGTGTTTCTGGTGCTCTGGATGTTTTGAGTGCGTAGGTATATATAGGAAGAAGAAGTACGTCGGTGGCAGCCGAGGGGCCCACGAGACAGGGGCGTGCCCTATAGGGGGCGCCCTCTATCTCGTGGAGGCTCGGTTGCTTCTTGACTTGCACTCCAAGTTCTCTCGGATCACGTTCGCAGAAAATCACGCCTCGAAGGTTTCATTCTGTTTGGACTCGCTTGATATTCCTTTTCTTCAAGTCTTGAAATAGGCAAACAAAGAATTCGGGCTGGGCCTCCGGTTAATAGGTTAGTCCCAAAAGTAATATAAAAGTGGAAAATAAAGCCCAATAAAGCCTACAACAGAGATAAAGTAGCATGGAGCAATCAAAATTATAGATACGTTGGAGACGATCACCGCAAATCAATCGCTCGGGTTGATTAGAGCCCAACGCCTCGCTTCGGGTTCGATTAGAGCTAACGCCGCACACACGCGTACATGTATGAGAGAAAGCGCGCATCGCCGCCCCGACCTCCCACCGTAACCGCAACTCCCAAATTTTCCTACCCTCGCTTCTACCATCGTTTTTCCATCATGGACGGCCCAAAGAATGTCATGCAATCTGCGTCTCCGCCCGCCTGTGATGAAAAGCCCATTTTCATCATGATTTTTGTCATAGTAGTAGGATCCCACCACATCTATGATGATACCGGGTTCTGTCACAATTATCGTCATAGAAGTGTCATATGTATGACATAATTTTTTTTCGTTCGGCCCAAAATGTCACGGATGTGTCTTTTTTTTTGTAGTGTTCCCATGTGTCCTCGGGAGCGCTTTTCTCTATATAAGAGTTTGTCCAGGCTTGTCCTTTGCTACAAAAGGATTGGGCCATCTTGCTGCACTTTATTTACTTTTGTTACTTATTGCTCCTTAGAAATTATCTTATCACAAAACTATCTGTTACCTATAATTTCAGTGCTTGCAGAGAATACCTTGCTGAAAACCGCTTATCATTTCCTTCTGCTCCTCGTTGGGTTCGACACTCTTACTTATCGAAAGGACTACGATAGATCCCCTATACTTGTGGGTCATCAGCTCACCGTTGGGACAGATGTCATCCACTCATTGGACCAAAAGCGCCTATGATACGTCGACACGTGGCACGGCCCAACAGAGGCCCATTCCTATGAAAAGGTCGGCCCGTTTAACTTGGTCAAAAGGTGGTGGGCCGACCCACGACAAGCCTGTGAATGGCCTGTTCGCATATAGCCCATTTACATCCCGCTAACCAAGGGCCCGTTTACGTCCTATCCGAATTAGGCCCAGTAGCGTCATCTGGGCCGTCCAATATAATTCCAGCCCATTTTAACTTCTGGCCCATGTATGGCCCATGACATCTTTCGGCCCATATGAGGCCCTTATTACTCTCGCCCATTAAAGGCCCGTGGTAAAAGCAGCCCGTAATGAATAAAGTATCACTTTATACCCATTAACGGCACATGGTGAAATCGGGCGTAATGAACGATGTATCACTTTATACCCATTAACGGCCCATTATTCCATTGGGCCGCTTTCCAGCCCATGTTATCTTTCGCCTTCTCGGGGCCCATTTATTCTTAGGCTCATTTCACATTCGCTTACTTACGGCCCGTTACTATCATTTTCTGCTTGTGGGCCAAATTCAGCCCGTGGTTACAGTCGGCCCGTTTGGGGCCCGATAATACGTTGGGCCATTTTCATGTCAAAAAAAAACCCATTGGGCTGTTTTCATAGAGTTATCAAATACGGCCTATTAACGGCCCATCATTGTCCACGAATAGTACGACCCATAATTGGCGAAATGATGATACGCCCCGTAGAAGGCCCATGGATCCTAAAGCCCATAAAAGGCCCATGAATCATACGGCCCGTAGATGGCCCATGGATCCTACGGCCCGTATAGAAGGCCAATGGATCCTACGGCCCCGTAGAAGGCCCATGGATCATAGGGCCCGCAGGAGGCCCATGGTTACAACAGTTCGTGTGTTGCCATGATTATTCTGGCCTAGTTTCCAAAGATAGGTCATTGTGGCCACTAGAAAAACACAGAAAAAGAACTGCAGTGACTACAAGCAAACAACTAAACAAGACAATAAGGAAATAAATAAGCAAGCAATTAACGCTAGCCTATTACAGCTATTGCACATATTACATCCACTGGGCATCAAAGTTCGCCACCAAAGGCAAATATAGGGAACAAAGCAAAGATATTGCATACATCGCCGTCAAAATTGGCCACCAAGCATAATAAACGCTAAGCAAGAAAACAAGAGCATAATCAAACAACTTCGTAAGAGCTCAAGAAACGTGGTATCCAACATGCGGCAATAAGCTTAGCAAGCTTATTAGCTTTGTCCTGTTGGTGCTAAAATCCTCAAACGCTTGTCATTGCACGGTAAGTATGCATCTGAATGCTCCAGGACTTCCGCATCCTTCCGCTTCTTGTCGCAAAGACAACCGATCGATGTCTTTCAGCTTGTAGTTGAGACTCAAGAAACGAACTGATTCAGATAAAGGAGTTTGAATAGCTTATGCAAGCGGTAGTGGCCAATAACTCCAACACTAAACCAAGACAGACTTTGGGGTTGTCTCACTTGTCTTCAAGATAGTCTTCCTTAGCTGTTTTATCAGCTTTGTTGGAGACCAACAAGGATGTGTCACTATCCCGAACCTTATATGCATTACTTCCTTTACCATTGCTTAATAAGGCACTCTTCCCCAATATTCATCAAGATTCTAAAAGAAGAAACAAGCGACACATAACAGTTTAGCATGTACTAGTATATGAAACTCATTTCGTGAACAGTTCATTAGTAAGGTGGACAGGATTAAACTACCAAGTCTTCTATTGCCAAGTACTAGTACATAATAAAAGCATCAAACAAACATATATCTATGTCCTATGGTCATTGCATTGTCTTGCCAAATCAAAATAGAGACACGGTTCAAATCATATCAGTTCAAGACAAAGCAGCAGTGAAAGAATACAAAGCGTGGGAAACTACATGGCATAACAAGATTTCAGATGGGTACCACGGGTCTACATGTACAACAACACTATTTGCTTTGTTGTGATGCTAGTAATGTGCATGATATGAGAAGTCAATCAGATACACAATTGAAATTGAAATCAACAGAGCTATTGATAAGAGCAAGCCTGTTAAAGAAACATGCGTGAACATACCTGCTGTGCCATTGGAGTTTCGATTGGATCCTTCAATTTAAAAATAAGTTTGTATGAGTAAATACAGTGATACAAGAGCAAAGCAGTATGCACGATAGCAATCATAGTTAAAAAAGGCGCGCCTAAGTGAGCGCTTAAGCGCGCCTAGGCTCTAGGCGTTGGCGAAACGCATTGCGCATAACTACGCTTTGGTCAGTAAAGCGCAAGGCGGTGGCAAAACACACAATTAACGCCTACGCTTTTTGGAACTATGATAGCAATGGAATCTTCAATTAGAACTGTTGTTCTTCAGGTTTAGGCACTTGTTCTACATGAACAGAGTACAGTAAGACGCAAGAATATAGTACTTAAAAATAGAAAATGAGCTCATAGACCTTACCACATGCTTGGTTCGGGACCAAGATGAACAAAGGCGTTCCTAGTCATCGTCCGATAAATGTGTCTCGGGAGAACGTAAGGGAATTTGATGAGTTTCTTTGCCGGTGAAGTACATTTTCTTGAGTAATTCCGATCTCGCCACCAAGCATTCTTGAAGATAGCAGAGGTATTAGCATAGGTTACCTCATCCTGAGTTTCCAAATCGGTCCTTCTCTATAGAGAAAAATGGGAAAATTTGCTGTATTATAACCATCATGGCGGTAGGATGTATAGGACAAAGCAAAGTAATTGCCATGAATAACATTACTTGCACATAACTCCTGGACAAACACCTGCAACTGGCATTTTCCTTCATCTTCAGTATAATATTTCCAAGATGGGAATATACGCACATACGATTTAACAACATCAAATGCGATAGATGCTAAAGTACGACTAGCTGGTTATGCTTCCTCCATAGGAATAGGCGTACTAACTGGTGGAATTGGGGTTCGCCGTGGTAGTACTGGCCCTTTGGGCACTGGAGCTGCCTTACTAACTGCTCTTTTTTGGGAGCTCTATGCTGGAGATGGTGCTGTGTCAACAGGAACTGGGTTACTATCTGCTGGGGTTGGGGTTAGATTGGGTGAAGCTGGTTCTCTGTCCATCGTAGTAGGGGTGCAATCTGCGAGAGTTTTGGTTATGTGTGGTAGGGATGGTTCTCGTGCATATACAACCGGGGTGCTATCTCCACCAAGAGGTAGCATTGTTTTATTTGAAGACCGTGTTTTTAGTCCGCTAGATGCTGGCATCACCCGCTCCAATTCAAATGGCTGATAAACAGGAAACATAGTTGAATGTACAAACATTGTATGAGAGATAGATGCAATAGATAGTGTGGAAAAAAGAGGACATGAAATAGTTGACATGTATATTGTTTAACTAAAACGGATAGCATGACACAATTTCACATATATGATGTCTATCTAAACTAGATAGCATAGCATAACATAATTCAAAGATATGATGAATAACTAAAACGCCGTGCCAAGTTAGAGCATACACCTCGGTGGGGAATAGGACTGGTCATCTGCCTCTCGAATCCATCTCTCGAGGAGCTATCGGGACCCAACAAGAGATCTGCTTGACGAGTAGCACTGCGCTCTCAAGGCCTTGTTTTCACTCCAGATTTTACAATCTCGCACCCAAATGGCTGATTCACAGGAAGAGTAGTTTAATGTACAAACATTGTCGGCAAATGGAAATGTAATGAAGAAAAGGATGGGCAAGATATCATTCAGATATATGATGCCTGGTTAAACATGATGGCATTGCACATTTTACATATATTATGGCTGGCTAAAAGACATGAGACTGCATAATTCCCATATATGATATAGAAACTAAACAGGTGGAGACAGAACATGTCTAAACTAAGCAGATGACATATATGATGTCAAAAGTAGGCATTGCAAGGCAACATATGCATGATATGACTAACATCATCATGCCAAGGTAGAGCAAACACCTTGGGGGGTAAATAGGAGTGGTCACTGCAAGCGAATCTGCCTCGAACAAATATCTTCCTCTGGATTACAATCTGGAGAGGGGTGGGAGGGTTTGCCATTGAACCCACCATGGAGCGATGTCTGCATGACATTGTATTGCCACAAAAACTCTTCTCTTTTCTCTACATGTTCAGCATGATGACTGTACAATATCGACATGCATACAAAAAAAAATATGGTGAGATTATGTAAGGAGAGCATGCAAAAATTTAAAGTGATGGTAACAACTAGTGGATGGATCCAAATATAATGATAGCAGGCTGATGATTGCTTTAATTTAATAAAAATACAGATGATGATTACTTTACTATTTGTTTCTCGCCAAAGATGAACAACATAGGCATACCCTAGGTGAACCAGATATTAGACAGAGATACTATTCATTGCTTCCTCGATATGTGCCCCACAACTAATTTAGAACTCAAGTTTGAACATTAATTTGGACATGACTTGGAGTCCAAGAGGTGAACAGGACGATAAAGTAGCAGGTAATTTTAAGCAATGCATAACATAAGCAGAATCAAAAGAGTGCGACCTGTCTTGTGGACCCGTATGCTCCTCAGGTTCATCTGCTGAGTCAATGATGGTGATGCCGTTGCGGTGGGTGCCGGCATCAGGGAAGGAGATCTGAGGCGGCGAAAGACGGTCAGGTGTCGTGATGTATGGTTTGGTGGATGTTTCTTTCGATGGAGCACCTCAGGTGAGGTGGACGACGTCGCGGCAGGAGTAGGACAAACCACACAAAGTTCCCTTCGACATCTACCTGTAACTGAAGTAATTCTGTAAGGGCTCATTTGGCTTGCATGATTCTAAAAACGCAGGGATAGGAAAAACACCGGAATAGGATAGGGGCACATGGTAAATAGAGCATTTGTAAACACATGATTTTTGTCAACTTGGGTGTTTGGTTTACAGGATTGGAAGAGCAGAGGAATGCAAAGAAACATGGCCAAAATAAAGTGAAACCATATGAAAGCGTGTACAGTTAGAATGTTATTCTGCCACTAATGCACTTGGTCTTGTTTTCATGCATAGGATTTTGAAAAGTAGGTCTAGGTGGATGTTTTGCTTCATTCCTTTCAACAAAATGCATGAATAATTGAATAGTAGAGTGCCATTGGAAAATTCCCTATTGCTATGTTTTTCCGTCGAACCAAAATAGCCCTAATGGATCGACATGAATGTATAGTAATACGTGATGCAACAAGTGTACAACCTCTTTGCCGTAGCCGTGTCGACCTCAGCATCATTGGGTTGGTCGTTGAAGCTGTTGAGGTAGAGGTGGCTGTCGGAGGTGTGGAGGAAGATCTGAGGAATCTGTAGACGGCGTCCGTGGCACTTTGCTTCTGTTGTGATGGATCGCTCGTCGTTGGAGCAGCCCGGTGAGCCGTAAGGCGTCAAGGCTGAAGCAGCAAAAGACATACATCGTCAATCTCAAGTGGGATTCTAATAGCATCTCCAATAGATGATGTAAAATAGATGTAAAATTTACATCACCAAAACCACCGACTACAACAGATAGGTAAAAACTGTTGACTCTGAACTTAATCGTCGAAACTGAAATTTCTTGTGGAATCTGAATATTCTTGTCAAAAGCTGAACGCAATGGTAGCAGAGAGGCACTTGACATGTAGTTTAGGGAGGGCCTGCAGTTCATCTTCAACCTGCACCCCTTGAGCCGCCAGCCACCATCGGCCGAACCGCTGGCCCCAGCGCTGCCTCACCGCCTCAAAACAACTCCCCACCGCCGGTCTGCCGCCGCCCCAGCCAGTCCTATAGGCCCCCGCCCCCACCCTGAACCCTAAGATAGATAGTGGGGTACCTCTTCGACGAGCCCTCGTCCCCGCTGCGGGTGGTTCTTCCTTAACTCCAGCGAGCCCCCCCACCCCCTGAAAATCGACTGACCCAAAAGTCAATTTAGTCGACTGAAGTGTAGCTAAATCGGAGCAGAGCAGCAGCACGAGCGAGGGGGAGAGCAGCAGCAGCAGCGCGAGCGAGCGAGAGCCGGAGCAGCAGCAGCTGGGCGAGCGAGCGATCGAGCGAGAGCCGGAGCAGCAGCAGCTGGGCGAGCGAGCGAGAGCCGGAGCAGCAGCAGCAGCAGATCCGGCTGGTATGGACGCCGCCGCTGAATGGGGCTCGTGATGTCTACTACGCAACCTTCTTCTTGTAGATGTTGTTGGGCCCCCAAGTGTAGAGGTTTGTAGGACAGTAGCAAATTTCCCTCAAGTGGATGACCTATGGTTTATCAATCCTCCTGGGAGGCGTAGGATGAAGATGGTCCCTCTCAAGCAACCCTGCAACCAAATAACAAAGAGTCTCTTATGTCCCCAACACACCCAATACAATGGTAAATTGTATAGGTGCACTAGTTCGGCAAAGAGATGGTGATACAAGTGCAATATGGATGGTAGATATAGGTTTTTGTAATCTGAAAATATAAAAACAGCAAGGTAACTAATGATAAAAGTGAGCGTAAACGGTATTGCAATGCTAGGAAACAAGGCCTAGGGTTCATACTTTCACTAGTGCAAGTTTTCTCAACAATAATAACATAATTGGATCATATAACTATCCGTCAACATGCAACAAAGAGTCACTCCAAAGTCACTAATAGCAGAGAACAAACGAAGAGATTATTGTAGGGTACGAAACCACCTCAAAGTTATTCTTTCGGATCGATCTATTCAAGAGTTCGTACTAGAATAACACCTTAAGACACAAATCAACCAAAACCCTAATGTCACCTAGATACTCCAATGTCACCTCAAGTATCCATGGGTATGATTATACGATACGCATCACACAATCTCAGATTCATCTATTCAAACCAACATAAAGTACTTCAAAGAGTGCCCCAAAGTTTCTACCGGAGAGTCAAGACGAAAACGTGTGCCAACCCCTATGCATAGGTTCATGGGCGGAACCCTCAAGTTGATCACCAAAACATACATCAAGTGAATCAATAGAATACCCCATTGTCACCACGGGTATCCCACACAAGACATACATCAAGTGTTCTCAAATCCTTAAAGACTCAATCCGATAAGATAACTTCAAAGGGAAAACTCAATCCATTACAAGAGAGTAGAGGGGGAGAAACATCATAAGATCCAACTATAATAGCAAAGCTCGTGATACATCAAGATCGTACCATCTCAAGAACATGAGAGACAGAGATCAAACACATAGCTACTGGTACATACCCTCAGCCCCGAGGGTGAACTACTCCCTCCTCGTCATGGAGAGCGCCGAGATGATGAAGATAGCCACCGGTGAGGGTTCCCCCCTCCGGCAGGGTGCCGGAACAGGGTCCCGATTGGTTTTTGGTGGCTACAAAGGCTTGCGGGGCGGAACTCCCGATTTATTCTGTTCTCCGATGTTTTTAGGGTATATGGATATATAGGCGAAAGAAGTCGGTCAGGGGAGCCACGAGGGGCCCATGAGGGTGGAGGGCGCGCCCAGGGGGTAGGCGCGCCCCCTGCCTCGTGCTCTCCTCGTTGATTCCCTGACGTGCACTCCAAGTCTCTTGGATTGCTTCCGTTCCAAAAATAATTCTCCCGAAGGTTTCATTCCGTTTGGACTCCGTTTGATATTCCTTTTCTGCGAAACACTAAAATAGGCAAAAAAAAGAAACTGGCACTGGGCTCTAGGTTAATAGGTTAGTTCCAAAAATCATATAAAAGTGCTTTGTAAAACCCATTAAACATCCAAAACAGAATATATAATAGCATGGAACAATCAAAAATTATAGATACGTTGAAGACGTATCACCTCGCACTAGGGGAGAGCCACCGTGGAGATGTCGCCCGCGGCGCTGGCTTCCAGGTAGCCGCTCCATGGGGGTGCGGGATGGAGCACCGTCGGCTCCGGGAGGTCGAGCTAAGGAGAAGGTGCGATGCGATGAGTGTACAACCTCTTTGGGGGCGCCGAGTAGGCCTCGGCTTCGTCCGAGGAGTCGGTGAGGATGTTGCGGTTCCGGTGGAGCAGGTTAAGGCAGCGCTGTGGGTATGGAGGAGCCGTGATAGACGAGGCAATCGTCGGAGCAACTCCTTGGAGGTGGAGGACAGGGCGGCTGAACCGGTGGGACGATGAGATGGATGACGGATCCTCATCCTGGGAGGTGGACGAGGGACGCCGAGCTGTTGCGGTGGACGACGTCGTCGGGGAAGAGGCCGGCTGCAAGCAGTGAGGTGAGCAGAGAGAGGTGGGGTTTGTTGGATCGAGCGAAGAGGTTATGGCGGCCTTGTGTTTTGAATGGCAAAAAGGAGGCGATGGGAGGGGGTGAACCATGACTTAGGGACGCGCTTGTCCAAAATGTAGGGTGTGTCAAAACTGGCGGATCTCGGGTAGGGGGTCCCGATCTGTGCGTCAAGGCTGATGGTAACAGGAAGCAAGGGACACAGATGTTTACCCAGGATCGGGCCCTCTCGATGGAGGTAAAACCCTACTTCCTGCTTGATTAATATTGATGATATGGGTAGTACAAGAGTAGATCTACCACGAGATCGTAGAGGCTAAACCCTAGGAGCTAGCCTATGATGGTATGAATGTAATTGTGATCGGCCTTCTAAGGACCAACCTCTCCGGTTTATATAGACACCGGAGAGGGCTAGGGTTTACACGGAGTCGGTTACAAGGAAGGAAATATAATATCCGGATCGCCAAGCTTGCCTTCCACACCAAGGAAAGTCCCATCCGGACACGGGCCGAAGTCTTGAGTCTTGTATCTTCACGCTTCAATAGTCCGGACGTCGTATACAGTCCGGCTGTCCGGATACCCCCTAATCCAGGACTCCCTCAGTAGCCCCTGAACCAGGCTTCAATGACGATGAGTCCGGCGCGCAGTCTTGTCTTCGGCATTGCAGGGCGGGTTCCTCCTCCGAATACTCCAAGGTAATTGTCGAACACTTAAACCGTGTCCGGATCCACAAGATGATCTTCGTATGCCATCGTAGAGAGAATGATGTTTCGCAAATGCAATTTGCTGGCAACTTTTTAGGCAACGCGACGTGTCACTACGGTCAGGTCATTATTCGAACCGTCTTTCCACAACCAGCCACGGCGCACATTGCGAGGCGGTTTCCTTGACATGTCTTGTCAAAGCAGAGATCGTGCCCCCTCATTACGGGATTCTCATCAATACGGGTACGGGTAATCCCACCACATCATTAATCGTGGCGCTTGGGAAGCAAGCGATTCCCAACGAGCAAGTGGGGGAGGCGCACCGATTTCGTCGCCTCTATAAAGGGATAAGATTTCCTCATTTTTACCCACACCTTCTTCCTTCTCTGCCCACTCTTGCCTCCTCGAGCTCCAGTGCCCAAGCCCAAGTCTCCTCCGCACAGCTAAACATGTCCGAAGCAGGAGGCAGGTGGGTGGCTTCCACCGTCAAGGAGGAGCACATCACAAATCTTCGGGCGGCCGGATACTTGGCCGCAGACATTGCGCACCGGCTATCGGACGCTGGGCAGGTCATTTCGACCCCGGGACCCCATGAGAGAGTCGTGTTGAAAGTGCAACTATCCCTAGGTGGTTTTGGTAATTCATAACAACATATAGCTCATTGAGCTAATGCTATTCCAAGACAAATATTTCAGGAAAGCTCAATGAATGGAATGGCATGGATGATGAAAGTGGATCCCTCAAAATATCAAGGACAAAGGATTGGCTCAAGCTCAAAAGCTCAAGACTCTACATTTTACATTTTAGTGATCCAAGATCACATTGAGTCTATAGGAAAAGCCAATACATCAAGGAGGGATGAGGTGTTGCTTAATGAGCCTCTTGCTTCATGTGCTTAGTGATATGCTCCAAAACCCTCCACTACTTTCTCACATCCACATATGACCTAAACCTAAAGTCAAACTCGGCCCTACCGATTCTTTCTATCCGGCGCCACCGAATTCAATTGTCATAGCCACTGCCACAAACCCTAGGCAAATCGGTCTCACCGATAGGGATATCGGTCTCACCGAGATGGGATTGTAATCCCTCTGTTTCCCTTCATAACGTTTCGGTCTAACCGAAGTGAGCGATCGGTCCCACCGAGATTGCAATGTAAACTCTCCGTTTCCCTTTCGTAACTTTTCGGTCTCACCGAAAGAGCGAATCGGTCCCACCGAGTTTACCTGACCAACTCTCTGGTTAGCTAATTACCAAATTCGGTCTCACCGAGTTTGTGTGATCGGTCTCACCGAGATTACGTTATGCCCTAACCCTAACCATATCGGTCCTACCGAGTTGCATGTCAGTCCCACCGAAAACCCTAACGGTCACTAGGTTTACTAAATCGGTCAGACCGAGTTTGTTGATTCGGTCCCACCGAGTTTGGTAAATTATGTGTAATGGTTAGATTTTGTGTGGAGGCTATATATACCCCTCCACCTCCTCTTCATTCATGGAGAGAGCCATCAGAACAAACCTACACTTCCAAATTACCAGTTCTGAGAGAGAACCACCTACTCATCTGTTGAGGCCAAGATATTCCATTCCTACCATATGAATCTTGATCTCTAGCCTTTCCCAAGTTGCTTTCCACTCAAATCTTCTTTCCACCAAATCCAAATATTGTGAGAGAGAGTTGAGTGTTGGGGAGACTATCATTTGAAGCACAAGAGCAAGGAGTTCATCATCAACACACCATTTGTTACTTCTTGGAGAGTGGTGTCTCCTAGATTGGCTAGGTGTCACTTGGGAGCCTCCGACAAGATTGTGGAGTTGAACCAAGGAGTTTGTAAGGGCAAGGAGATCGTCTACTTCGTGAAGATCTACCGCTAGTGAGGCAAGTCCTTCGTGGGCGACGGCCATGGTGGAATAGAGAAGGTTGCTTCTTCGTGGACCCTTCGTGGGTGGAGCCCTCCGTGGACTCGCGCAACCGTTACCTTTGTGGGTTGAAGTCTCCATCAACGTGGATGTACAATAGCACCACCTATCGGAACCATGACAAAAACATCCGTGTCTCCAATTGCATTTGAATCCTCCAAACCCTTCCCTTTACATTCTTGCAAGTTGCATGCTCTAATTTCCGCTGCCTATATACTCTTTGCATGCTTGCTTGAATTGTGTGAAGATTGCTTGACTTGTTCAAAGATAGCTAAAATCTGCCAAAGTCTAAAATTGGGAAAAGGTTAAGTTTTTAATTGGTCAAGTAGTCTAATCACCCCCCTCTAGACATACTTCAAGGCCTCGCTGGGCAGGTCATTCCGACCCGGGACCCCACGAGAGAGTCGTGTTCGCCGCCCACTTAAATCCGTGGGATTTCCCTCCACCCTTCGTCCATGGGCTCATGTTCTACTATGGGCTAGATTTCCACGATCTAGCCCAATTTTGTCCTCAACATCTCGGCGTTCATCGTGCTTTGTGAGGCCTTCCTCCGCATCCGGCCTCATTTGACCTATGGCTGCAAACCTTGGCGTGAAGCCGAAGGTTATGTAACCGCCAACAAGCGGAGTCTTGGAGGAGCCATGGTGGGTAAGATGCCTAATGTCACCTGGCTGGACGGTTCCTTCGTGGAAACCGTAAATGGATGGCAATCGGGGTGGTTCTACATCACCGAGCCGCGCGGCGCCAGCTGGGCAGCGGCCCCCGAGTTCCGACCTGGAACACCCATGCGGCTCACCTCCTGGGAGAAGAAGGGCCTGTCCTGGGGCGATTCCACGGAGCTGGCCGGACTTCAGACATGCATCAAAAGCATGAAGGATAAGAACATCAAGCTTGTCAACGTGATCCAGGTGATGCTTGTTCGCCGGATCCTGCCCTGCCAAAAGCGGGCGGTTAATCTGTGGGAGTTCGTCCCGGCCGAACACCAGACGATCCAGAAGCTCATGAGATGACGCACGAAGGCGCATGGAAAGTGTTGTTCAAGGCCTCCGAAGTACCTTCTCCCACATCCGAGGACCGCGGGCTTCACGCCGCGCGGGCTCCTAGTCAGGTGAGTCCTCAGACTACCACCGGACCCAGCTTTTCCCAATATATTCACGGGAGTCCTCAATTAATCATTCATACTTGTCTCAGGACTATGTGGAGACAGCAGAGCAGGTCTACTGTCCGGCTCCGCTGCCAGAAGACCCAGCGGATGCTCTCCTGACGGAGATGCTGGACCCGGCACTGTACAAGGTGCCGGAGAAGAAGGCCCCGGGGACCCGAAAGGGTCTCCATCGTAAGGTTGTACCAGAAGCCTCGTCCGAGGATGACGAGGCAGACTCCTCCCACGAAGGGGAGGAGGAAGAAGAAGAAGCCCCATTCGAGAAGGATGAGGAGCCTAGCGAAGCAGGCCGGGGGGCCGGAAAGGGCCCTCGGCGCAAGGCCGTTATACCCCTGTCGTCCGATGACGACGAGAAAGATTCCTCCCGCAGAGGAAGGGGGAATCAAGAAGAAATTCCGCCTCCCCGCACAAGGGGGGAGAAGAAGAGGAAAGCCGCCCCAGAGGGGGAGGCTGGAACGTCCAAGAAGGGGAAAACATCCCTTCCGGACTACTCCACCACAGCCGCTCACAGCGATGAGGTGGCCGCCTGGGAAGCCCGTAGCGATCGTAAGTGTCCGCACCCTATCGTGGTTTCACTTCATAATTTTTTAATAATGCGAACATTGGCGCAGATCAGGCCGGACCATCCGGGCGGTGTCGTCTTGGACGGGTCTCGAGTTCTTCGGAGATGAACTTCGCTCCGGCAACCACCACTCCTCAGCCTGCGGATGACACGGAGGTGTTGTCCCGCAAGCTTCCCGAACAGGGGGAGGTGACCCTGGAGACGCCCCAAGGTGGACCCCCGAACGTCGGACATGCGGGATTCAAGATTCCCGCAGATCGCGTCGATGAGAGCCGCAACAAGGCGGACTCTCGACCGAACACTGTTCCGGAACCTCGGCGGTTCGGGACATAAAGCGAGCAGCCCCTCGTTAGGGAGGCGAGCCGCCGTGCGAGACTTCCGTCGCATCAATGGCGCCGGATAGCCTGGTGGAAGCGGCGTCGGCGCTTCCATGGAAGAAAAAGCACCATACTCTTATGAGTGCGGTGATTCAAAAGGTTACGTCCGCCAAAAGCGGACTGACCAAGCTTCGCAAGCCTCCTGACGGGCTTTGAGGTAAGTGAAAAATGTATGAGATTATCACCCGATAGGTAGTAGCCCCTGATACTCTGTTTGGCGTTCGGAAGGAAAAGCCAAACGGAGGGTCAATTATAATCCGCAGGAGTTTAACAATAAGTATTGTTGTGAATAAGCAGGCTGTGCTGCTTGCTGCTGCTGCCCGTACTGCTGAGGTTGCCGAACTAAAGCGGGACCTGGAGCAGGCGCAGGGAGAGCTCGTGCTCACGAAGAGGCAGCTCAAAGAGAACAAGGGTAAGTAATTCCCACTCTTATACGTTTAAGGATAGGCAAAATTGATGAGTCTAACACCTAAGTGTCGTGACCATGTAACAGGGGCCGCTGCCGAGGTGGTGTCTCTGAAGAAGGCACTGTCCGAGGCCGAAGACAAGGCAGCCTCGGAATGTAAGGAGCGCGAAAAGCAAAGTGCTAGGGTAGGTGAGGTACAGCAGGAGCTCCAGGACCTCGGCAAGAAATGCGAGTCCATGGAGCATGATCTGAAGGCCAAAGAGGCCGAGCTTACGAAGGCCCTTATGAGCTTAAAAGACGCCAAGGCCGAAGCTGAGAAAGCACAGCAGGAGATCTAGGAGGCCAAGAAGATAGCAGTGGGTAAGAAGTTCTTTATGCAAAGCAAATATGTGGAGGAGGCGTTTCTATTACTTACTCGAATTCGGAGCTCTCCAGGGGCATTCGCAGATCTACCACGCAGCGTATCAGACGCTGCGGAGTTCTACCGTCTTGGCGGAGGGAGCTCAGCGAGAAGCTGTTCGGTCCCGGTATGCTGGGGCGAACACCGATGCCTCTGAGTGACCAAGCGAAGCAGGTTGGTCGCACTCCTGTATGGCGAACTGGCTATGAAAGGGTTCATAGTCCGGATGTGGCCTGGTGAGCTCGTGCCCAGTAGCTACTTCGGCCTGATCAGGAGGATGGTGGATGCCTGCCCGCGGCTTGAGGTGATCAAGCGATCTGTGTGCATCGAGGGTGCCGCGGGCCTTGCCCGCGTCAAAGTGCATTGGGGCAAGATGGATGCGGAGAAGCTGGTCAAGGACGGACCGCCGGAGGGCAAGGCGCATCGCCATCCCGAGCTGTACTATGATGGCGTTATGAAGGGTGCTCGTCTCGTGGTGATTTAATGTACCAAGGACACCATTTTTAATGAATTAAACCTGTCATGTTTGTATTTTAAGGGCGAAGTTACTTGCGCTATGTAGCACTTTTATTATTTAAAATATTACCTTCTGTGCGGCTGTTTATAAAATCTTGAAAGTAGGCCAGTCGTCGGCTTCCGCCCCCGCGTGACTAGCATTGGGGTGTTCGTGGAAAACCCGGACACACTTTATCCAAATGTTTGGTCCCTGAAGGAGGTGTCCGGTGCAGCGAACGATGCAATCGGACTATTCAGCTTTATAACTTTCACTTAGCCATAGAAGTCTACAATTTTAAATTTCGGCGAAGCCCCTAGAATCCGGAAGGCCGAATTGGGGCGCTATACACGCCTATATCGGACGAAGCCGATTTATCGCCTAAAGCGGAAAATCTTTAAGGATTTCAGAACCTCTCAAACAGCGACCAGCTCTCGCCACATCATGCCGGTCAGTTTTCGGCTTTCTCTACTGAGGTGCTCGTCCGGAAGAACCGGGACACAATCGTAGTAGTTCTCCCTGCGCTACCTTAGCCGATATAAAGGCATAAGGCACCAAAACAAGGGGCAGGGCTATCCCAGCTGTAGACCCAAGACACGATTCGGAGCTGATGCATATAGTGCTATAAGTTCGGGGTGCCGCACTGTTGAAAGTGTTCGGACTTTAGTTGCCATATAGCGGGGCGCCGTAAGGAGCCTATGGCAAACCGGCCGTACCAAGGTGTACGGATGCAATATCAAATAAACATTTATAAAAAATGCTCAAATAAGAATAATAAGCTGAAGCTATGTATAATCTCACATTGATGAAAAATATGTTTAAGCGTACATTTACAATGGATGCATTAAGCAAAGATAAAATAGGACTATTTCACATGTCCTATCCAGGGGCAGGCTGTGTTCAGATAGATAAAGCAGGTATAATGATGGTAAATAGATTCCACTGTGTATTTCATACATGCTGGCGTGTGTTGCCTCCGTGGATGTCTTTTCCCTATAAGTCCGCAATTGGCCTTTTGAGGATGCTGCATGTAGCGGTGTCTGATGATCTGTTATGGGTGCTCGGACTCGCTTGAATATGCTCGAAGTTGTTGTCGCCGGATTGGTTTGTCGGAGAAGGCCGCATTGTACTTCCGCCGCAAGGGCTGCAGTGTGTTCTTCTTTTCGTAGGGAGCGATCCATGTTTCCGTTCACCGTTGTGACCCCGCGTGGTCCTGGCATCTTGAGCTTGAGATATGCGTAGTGTGGTACCGCATTGAATCTGGCGAATGCAGTTCATCCGAGCAGTGCATGGTAACCACTGCGGAAAGAGACGATGTCAAAGATTAACTCTTCGCTTTGGAAGTTATCCGGAGATCCGACGACCACTTCCAATGTTATAGAGCCCATACAACGGGCCTCTACTCCGGGAATTACACCTTTAAAGGTGGTTTTAGTGGGCTTGATCCTTGAAGGGTCGATGCCCATTTTGCGCACTATGTCCTGATAAAGCAGGTTCAGGCTGCTGCCGCCGTCCATAAGGACGCGCGTGAGGTGGAATCCGTCAATAATTGGGTCTAGGACCAACGCGGCTGTGCCGCCGTGACGGATGCTAGTAGGGTGATCCCTACGATCAAAGGTGATCGGACAAGCTGACCAAGGGTTGAATTTGGGGGCGACTGGCTCCATCGCATAGACGTCCCTTAGTGCCCGCTTCCGTTCCCGCTTGGGGATGTGCGTGGCGTAGATCATGTTGACCGTTTTCACCTGGGGGGGGGGGGATTTCTTCTGTCGCCCCGTGTTCGGACGTCTGGGCTCCTCGTCATCGTCGCTGTGCAGCCCCTTGTCCTTGTCTTCAGCGTTTATCTTGCCGGCCTATTTGAATACCCAGCAATCTCTAGTGGTGTGGTTGGCTGGCTTGTCCGGTGTGGCATGAATTTGGCACGAGCGCTCGATATCACGGTCGGTGGGCGGTCCTCGATTATTTCTTTTGAACAACTTCTTCCGTTGACCGGGCTTGGATCCACTGAATCCGGCGTTGACTGCTGTGTCTTGATCTTTGCCGCCATTGTTCCGCCGCTTATATACATTACACCATGGCTTGCCGTTATTGTCGCGACCATCCGAATTGCCGGTGTGGCGTAGTGCTGCTCTTGGGCCAACCAACTGTCCTCGCCCGCATAAGCGGTCATTAGTGTTGTGAGAGCTGCCATGGACTTGGGTTTTTCCTGGCCGAGGTGTCGAGCGAGCCACTCATCACGGATATTATGCTTGAAAGCCGCCAGGGCTTCGGCATCCGGACAGCCAACTATTTGGTTCTTCTTAGTTAGGAACCGAGTCCAGAATTTCCTGGCTGACTCTCCGGGCTGTTGAGTAATGTGGCTCAAGTCGTCGGCGTCGAGTGGTAGCACATATGTGCCCTGGAAGTTGTCAAGGAATGCGTCTTCCAGGTTTTCCCAGCTGCCAATGGAATTTGCTGGCAGGCTGTTTAGCCAGTGTCGGGCTGGTCCTTTGAGCTTAAGGGGAAGGTACTTGATGGCGTGTAGATCGTCACCGCGGGCCATGTGGATGTGGAGAAGAAAATCTTCGATCCATACCGCGGGGTCTGTTGTGCCATCGTATGATTCGATGTTTACGGGTTTGAACCCTTCTGGGAATTCACGATCCATTACTTCGTTAGTGAAGCAGAAGGGGTGCGCGGCGCCTCTGTGCCAGGCTATGTGGCTACGCAGGTCGAATTGATCCGGGTGGCTATATTCGGCCCGGCCGGACTTGTTGAAGGTGTGTCGGGCGCGACGGTCCTCGTCACGTGTCGAGGCGCGCCCCGCGATCTGTAGATCGATCTTGGCTGTCTGATTTGTTGCCCGGGCCGTAGTATGTTGGCGTGGGGGTGTTGGCTAGTATGCGGACTGGTATGCGCTTTATCCGGCCACGAGGTGGCGATCAGCCGTGTGGTGCTCGAGTCCATATTCCTCGGCTGCCGGACTTGATCCATCATGCGTGAGCATGTCTTGATCAGCTTGGAGTTCTTCTGCTTCTTTTTGAGGCTCCCGCGGTGGCTATAAGCCGGCGCCAGCGTTCTGCTCTCACAGGATCCTCGAGCACGCCCGAACTTCGTCGTCGCCGAGGCTAATCTCGTCTTCGGAGGGGGGCATGTAGCCGTCCTCTTCCAGGTATTCGTCCGTCACCTGTTCATCTGGGCTTACCAGCTCATCCTCCTGTTCGGCCTGCTCGAAGGCGGGCTGATCGGGAATGTATTCTTCTTCGGCACCATTCGGATTGTTTTCGTCTCCTGGGCCGGTGTTGGTGTGGCGGGGCTTGGAGTGGCGCCGACGACGCCCATTCTTTGCTTTTTTTCCTTGAGGTTTTATCCTCCGTTGCCTCATCGCCCTTTGTTTCCTTCGGGGTGTCCACCATATATATGTCATAGGAAGAGGTGGCTTTCCACCGCCCAGTGAGTGGTGGTTCGTGTTCTTCTCCTGCATCGTCGTCCATACCCTCGATGTCTTCGGAGTCGAAGTTTAATACCTCGGTTAAATCGTCAACCGTGGTAATAAAGTGGGTGGTGGGTGGGCAACAAATTTCCTCGTCGCCTGCCTCCCACTCGAGCCGGACATAGTTCGGTGGAGAGCCTCCTGACAAAGACAGAGACTTTAATGAGTCCAGCATGTCACCAAAGGGCGAGTGCTGGAAGATATCCGTAGCGGTGAACTCCATGATCAGAGCCCATCCTTGCCCGACGGGCAAGGAGTGTCTTGATTGGAACCGGCCGGATCTGAATCCGGGGTTAGTCACAGCCACCGCAGAAGTGAGACCCGTGTTCGGCTCCACCGCCGATGAGTGTGCGACCTGGGGGACGGGTTCCATCCCTCCGTCCTTAGGCAACGCAGTCTGCTCCGGATCTAGGTCCGGGGATAGTACGAGGATGATGCCCTGAGCTTTGTCGGACGGCAGGTCTAAGACATGCTCGTCGTGACCGAACGGTGCTCCTGGCATAGGCCCAAATCCATCGAAGATAAAGTCTCCGCGGATGTCCGTCGTGTAGTTCAGGTTTCCGAACCTGACCTGGTGGCCAGGGGCGTAGCTATCGATCTGCTCCAGATGGCCAAGCGAGTTGGCCCGCGATCTTGCCGCCGAACCACGAAGATCTGTCCGGGAGGAAAGTCTATACTGGACAGTGTCGTTGATGATGATTGAAGGAGCCATCGAGCTGACAATGACGACACGGAGGAACTCTCAATGAAAGCACCAATGTCGGAGTCAAAAGCTGGCGGATCTCGGGTAGGGGCCCGATCGTGCATCAAGGCTGATGGTAGCGGAAGCAAGGGACACGAGATGTTTACCCGAGTTCGGGCACTCTCGATGGAGGTAAAACCCTACTTCACCTTGATTAATATTGATGATATGGGTAGTACAAGAGTAGATCTACCACGATCGTAGAGGCTAAACCCTAGGAGCTAGCCTATGATGGTATGAATGTAATTGTGATCGGCCTTCTAAGGACCAACCTCTCCGGTTTATATAGACACCGGAGAGGGCTAGGGTTTACACGGAGTCGGTTACAAGGAAGGAAATATAATATCCTGATCGCCAAGCTTGCCTTCCATGCCAAGGAAAGTCCCATCTGGACATGGGCCGGAGTCTTGAGTCTTGTATCTTCATGCTTCAATAGTCCGGACGTCGTATACAGTCCGGCTGTCCGGATACCCCCTAATCCAGGACTCCCTCAGCCTTCATCAAACATCAACTCCGATCTCTATCAAGATGATTGAGGAATCATCCATGGAGCTTGGGGGCTCAACGTCAACATTGCCCTTGAGCGACCGTGCTGTTTTTCTGGATAGCGAGCTCGTATCTGCCGCCACCGCCTCCTCGAGTATCGCTTTGACGATTGCTTCGGTGGGATTTGATAACCCACAAGTATAGGGGATTGCAACAGTTTTCGAGGGTAGAGTATTCAACCCAAATTTGTTGATTCGACACAAGGGGAGCCAAAGAATATTCTCAAGTATTAGCAGTTGAGTTGTCAATTCAACCACACCTGGATAACTTAGTATCTGCAACAAAGTATTTAGTAGCAAAGTAATATGGAAGTAACGGTAAGGGTAGCAAAAGTAATATTTTTGGTTTTTGTAGTGATTGTGATAGTAGCGATGGAAAAGTAAATAAGCGAAGAACAATATGTGAAAAGCTCGTAGGCATTGGATAAGTGATGGAGAATTATGCCGGATACGGTTCATCATGTAACAGTCATAACATAGGGTGACACAGAACTAGCTCCAATTCATCAATGTAATGTAGGCACGTATTCCGAATATAGTCATATGTGCTTATGGAAAAGAACTTGCATGACATCTTTTGTCCTACCCTCCCGTGGCAGCGGGGTCCTAATGGAAACTAAGGGATATTAAGGCCTCCTTTTAATAGAGTACCGGACCAAAGCATTAACACATAGTGAATACATGAACTCCTCTAACTATGGTCATCACCGGGAGTGGTCCCGATTATTGTCACTTCGGGTTTGCCGGATCATAACACATAGTAGGTGACTATAGACTTGCAAGATAGGATTAAGAACTCACATATATTCATGAAAATATAATAGGTTCAGATCTGAAATCATGGCACTCGGGCCCTAGTGACAAGCATTAAGAATAGCAAAGTCATAGCAACATCAATGTCAGAACATAGTGGATACTAGGGATCAAACCCTAACAAAACTAACTCGATTACATGATAAATCTCATGCAACCCATCACCGTCCAGCAAGCCTACGATGGAATTACTCACGCACAGCGGTGAGCATCATGAAATTGGTGATGGAGGATGGTTGATGATGACGACGGCGACGGATTCCCCTCTCCGGAGCCCCCAACGGACTCCAGATCAGCCCTCTCGAGAGGTTTTAGGGCTTGGCGGCGGCTCCGTATCGTAAAACGCGATGAACCCTTTTCTCTATTTTTTTCTCCCCGAACACGAATATATGGAGTTGGAGTTGAGGTCGATGGAGCGTCAGGGGGCCCATGAGGCAGGGGGCCCGCCCAGGGGGGCAGGCGCGCCCCCCACCCTCGTGGACAGGGTGTGGGTGTAACATCCCAAATTTTCTGTTTGGAATGTTTTACAATTATAGCTAAGCATCTATGCATTCTGTTTGAATTTGAGTGCCATTTGAAGTTTCAGAAGATTTTGAGTTTTGGAATTTGAATTCAAACTTTGGCAAGTGGGAATCATTTCAAAAACTATGCCTGATAAATACTTGAACAAAAGTATGAGAGGAGTAAACATGACACTCCAAAAATATCAGAGGAAAACAATGCCAAAAGTTTTGAATTCAAACTTGAGTTTATTTGAAATTTGGAAAAAATGAATTTTTATAAACTTTGGATTTTGCCCCTGGAAAAATGTTCAAATGATAGGGAATATTCCCGTGATCATTTTGGTATATATATGTCCTATATAAAATATTTATATTTTATATTTTATAACTCTGTTTTATTTTCAAAAAAATAAATTGGAAAAAGGAAAACCCACAGGCGCCCGGCCGAATAACAACCAACCAACAGCCCAGCGCCCACCGACCGACCCCCAGAGGCGCGCCAACCAGGCGGCCCAGCCGCCAGGCCAGCCCAGCTGCGCCAGCGCCCCTAGCCCGCGCCCGAATTCCGGCTCGGTCAGCCGACCAGCGCCCGCTCCCGCCGTCGCCCGGCAGGTGGGCCACCACCTCCTCAACCCCTCGCCCGCCCCCGCGCCGCGCTCGCCGGAGATCCCGAGATCTCCGGATCTCACCGATCTCCCGATCCGCCCCTCGCACAAGACTTCGCCCGCCCTATAAATACCGAGCCCCCACCCCATTCCCCCTCGCCCCTCGCGGACCCTCTCCTCTCTCCTCGCTTTCATGAGCCCGAGCTCACCGCCGCCATTTCCCTACGCCGCCGTCGCCTAGCCCACCCGAGCTCCACCGACTCCACAGACCACCCCGAGCCCGTCCGCACCGCCGGAGCACCCGCCGACCTCCCGGCGACCGGGAGGCGCGGCCTTTTCGCCGCCCGAGCCGCCGCCGCCGTCCAACTCCGGTAAGCCACCGGACTTCGCCCCCGCCGTCCGATCTCGCGTAGACGGCGTAGATTAGAACACCCAAGGGAATAAGTTCTTTTATATAAACCCGGTTCGGCCCGGTTCGTTACGGTTTATTTTTAAGTTAGGGTTTTATTTTTAGTACCGGCCCGATTCGTTTAACCCTAGGCCCGTTTTAGTTATATTACACGCAGTGCATTAGTTAGGCCCATTTAGCCGTTTTTCTTTATTTTCGTTTTTCTGTTTTAACAGAATAGTTTCAGATTTGAAAAATTCATATCTTTTATTCTACTTAATATTTTTAGGTGATTCTTTTTTTGTTGGTTTGCAAATTTCTTATAGTTTCTGCAGAAAATATAATTAGCTATGTTAAAATTATTTATAATTGCTTTATTTTAGTTTTAGACAGAATAGTAAATCTGCTATAAAATGAGTTAGGAAATTTATTTTTAATGATTCTTTTTGTCCCAACTTTATTTTGACATTACCTAACCGTAGGAATTAATTTGGGTATTTTAGGATTAATAAAAAATATTTTCTAGCAGAATCTTGTTATTCTCAATTTATTAACTAGCTACTGTTTTCCTATTATTTTAATTAGCAAATAAATTTATTTTTCACATGTGATTGACTATTCTAGGTTAGTTTCTGTCACTTTATAGCATGAACTTTTATTTATAATAAATAAAACTTTTATTTTATTTTCTTAATAGAAATTGAATTAGGCCTAATAGGAGTTTTATAATAGCTTTTAACTTGATTCTTTTGCTCCTAGTTGCTTAATGCATTATTTTACATTAAGTTAACATAAACCAATGATTAGGTTATGTTAAGAAAATTTTTGTTATGTAAAACTATTTTAGTTGTTGTTTGAAGTAGGAAAACTTTGAGTTGGATTTCTTGAGTTTTCTTTGGGTTTTGATTCGTTTGTTTTGGTGTGTTTTGTTACTATGCTATTGTGTTATGTGATCATATGCTATATGCTTATTGTGATTATTGTTTGTCTCGGTAGAATTTCGGTCTGAAGCTTGCTACTCTGAGTCCTTAGCTTACGAAGATCGTCGACAAGGCAAGTCTTGATCATGTTATTTTCAATACCTATGATTTTTATTGCATTAGAATTATACCACCCACCATGCATGCAGTGGGTGAAATTTTGAAGTTATAATCTTGAGTAGTATCATGTGGTAGGATGAACCATTTCCCCTTGTTACCATGGCCGGGGCCGAAGTAGTTTACTTTTGCTATGCTCGTGAGGCGGGATTGGTTGAGTGAATTCATAAGAAAGATGTGAGAGTCAATGGTGATGACAACCCCATGAACTACAATGATCAAGATGGACTTTGAAATTCACTCTTTGGGTGGAGGACGGTTGTGGGCACCTGGAGAACCCGGTGGTTGGCGGGATGCATGGAGAAGTGCCATGACATCTTGCGGAGCTTCACCCAGCCACAAAGAGGCGGATGGATGCCTTTGACGGAAGCTTACATGCAGCCGCAAGCCATTATGGGCTCTGGCTGGGTCAACCCTAGTTGTGACGCTGGCTGGGCGGTACTACGAGATGTAGAAGAGCGGTAGGATTGGATGGGTACGGCGGTAGCGGAAGAACTCTTTGGAAGACCTGTTTCATTCGTCCGTCTTCAAACACCATGAAGTGCGAAGACTTAAAAGGAGGAATGATTCTTGCGGGTAAAGTCATAAACCTCTGCGAGTTAAAGATCTAATCGATTAGCCGTGTCCCGATTCACGGACAATTTGAGCCTCTGGAACTTGGAAGTATTCAGAAATCTCAACACAAAAACTAATAAATTAATTTGAGGGGTTATGACTTAATAATTTGGGAATGAGACATTGGTTGGCGGAACCATCTCAATAACTACCAACAATTTGTAGTAATTTGCAAGCAAGTCCTTTGTAGTAGGATAAAATTGGCTTTTATAAAATGATGAAACTTAGAGCCCCACAGCCAAATTGCATATAGTGATAGTAATTTTTATTGTTATTCTCTTCATGACTTGCCAGCTTATTCAAAAGCTGACCTACACGGCTGCAACGTCTTATGTTGCGAGATTTATTCGATCGGGGAGTGAGGCTACGCTCCGCGCTTGGCGATTGCCCTATGGAGTCGGATGGACTCGCTATTTAAATCTCACGCTTCCGCAACTTATTTTAGTTTATTTCTCATGAGTTGGCCTTGAGCCGAATTTATTCTCTTGTAATAAAGACTCTATATGAGAATCGTGTAATAAATTCAGGTGTGATTGAACTTTGATTATTTCATCGATGTCTTGTGAGTACCAAAGATGATCTTGGGATGAATACAGACCACGAGATTTGACCGATTTTGGGTCAGGTCGCTCTGAGAGATGGTATCGAGCTTACTGTTGACCGTGGGGCGTAACCCCTAGGATCGGAAAGCCATAGGAAGAGACTATTTACTTTATATCCTTATCATTCCGTAATTCTCCTGTTCAATTCGACTCCTCTCCGATTTTCAACATTCTAGATGGCGTCGAGTTCACCCCGGTTTGCTACGGAGTTTTGCCAGCCCGATGAGGCGATGCCCTTGGCGGAAGGTGGTCGAGATGGTGAAGAAGCTGAAGATTGCTCGCCCTCGATCACGGGAAGCCAACCAATGCACTTCCGACGGATACCGCTCTGAGGATCGAGGTGCACATTCGAGGAGAACCTTCGGAGGGCATCTGAGCCTATTGACTTTGAGTTCACCGACTTCAACTGGATCCTCGGAAGGGACATGGCGATCTATCGTGCACTTGGACATCTCGAGAAAATCAGGGCGAGCTCGATCCATCGAGACCTCGCCATGGTTTCTCGCGAGCAAGGAATGGAGATATCATCCGTGCCGTGAGGGCGACTCCACTCTCTCTTATATCCAGGACTTGGAGTGTCTCCTCGAAGCGGGAGATCCAGACTCGCCGTAACTTCGAAGGTACCAGAAGGCTGTTGTTCCGTGAACTGGGCTGGAGGAGAAGGCACACGCAGACTTCCTTGGCCATGAGGAAGAAATCGCGGACTTCATGGAGAGTCGACGACACGAAGATGAAGCTTGCCGCAATTGAGGAAAAGATGGACTTGGAAGAGGACCTTTTCCGAGTGGAGATGATGGACCCTCGTGAGCAATGATCAGGATTATGAAGGGAGTTCCTTTGGAGAAAGCCGCAAGAGGAGGCGCCATGCAGAGAGGACACCACACGGAGGACATCGCACGGAGGGCGCAAGGATTATTGATGAAGACATTTAGTCGACCACCATATTATTTTACTTTTTAAATCGATCATTTAGGTCGTTATTTTCGATTTAGTCGTGAGCTTTTATGTCGAGATTGAACCATGTTTGAGTGGATGAATAAATGATTGGTGTGTTTATGATTGTGCATTCATATGGGTAGTGTTGTTTCTCATTAGACCATTGTTCTATTCTAATTTTCTCATCCACTCCAAAACACGGATGCCTCCGAGGCGTGACCCGGTCTCAACTTCCCGCGGAGCTCACCCAGCTGCTCCAGCAGCGAGAATGCCATCATGCGGATGCTCATCGAAACGAACAACAACAACAACAATCCACCGCCACCACCACCCCTGTTGACAACTTGACTCGATTCACGAGGCTGAATCCGCGGTGTTCTCTAGCAGACCTTGCCGATTGTGGCGACGATTGGCTCCGCAAGATCGGAAGAGAGTTAATCACTGTTGGGTGCACTGATGTAGAGAAGGTGCGCTTTGCGCTTTATCAACTTGATGGACCTGCAGCTTCTTGGTGGGAGAACTACACGCCACTTATCCCATCGGCACCATCACATGGGATCAGTTCAGCAGGCCTTCCGCACCGCTCATGTTTCAGCTGGAGCCATGAGTGCGAAGAAGCGTGAGTTCCGCAACTTACGCCAGAGGAACCGTCTTGTGGCACGATGCGTGGATGAGTTCAGCAAGCTAGCTCGCTATGCCCACGATGATGTGGCCACAGATGCATAAAGCAGGAGAAGTTTCTCGAGGACTCAATGGCGAGCTGGGAATGCAGCTTATGGTGGCTACTTTAGCCAACTACCAGCAGCTAGTAGACAAGGCCATCATACTTGAAGGCAAGCAACAGCAGATTGAAAGCATAGCGGAAGTACAGCGGGGAAGCACAACTCAGGAGCTCGGCGAAGCCCGTTATGCCCGTACTCGGGAGGGCATACCCATCACAACCATGGAGGACATAACCATGGAGGCAATGGGAACAACCGCAACCAGGACAACAGGTCGGGCAATGGCAATGGCAATGGAAGCGGTAATGGGAACCAGCATCGCTCTGCCCGCTCAAAGGATCTGAGCCACATCACTGTTTCAAGTGCGGAAAACAGGGCACTATGCCACCGACTGCCCAGAGGCCAGCGGAGGAATGGAAGCGGCAATGGAAGCTCAGCGAAGAAGCCCAACCCTTTCCCTCGTGCTCGGGTGAACCACATTGGCGTGGAGGGCGTCTATGATCAGCCGGAACAACGTGGTTGGTAAGTTTTTATTGAATTCACGTTCAGTTTTGGTACTCTTTGATTACGGTGCAGCGCATTCATTCATATCAAGGGTAGTTGTGGAAAATGCAGGTTGCCCACTAAAACCCTTAGAAACCCCCTTCGCGTCGATTCGCGGAGGAGAAATGATGGCGAGGCTTAGGCTGTCATGCAACCCTCAACATCGAAATCATAAATTTCCCAGACCTCATAGTGTTGGAAACCCGGACCTTGGATGTAATCCTAGGCATGGATTGGTTGACGAAGTTTGAAGGAACATAGGCGTGCCCGCAAGTCTATTCTGCTCACCAACCGGGCGAAAGAGGATCAAGTATGTATCTAGGCGTAGCGGATGAAGAATCGGTGAATTCCCTCACGGGAGTTGTTCATGAGGAAGTGCCGATGGTGCAAGATTTTCCGATGTGTTTAGGAGGAATTACGAGAATGCCACGGACGGGGACATTGAATTTCTGATTGAGTTATTGCGGCACAGCCCCAATATCCAAGAGACCTTATCGGATGCCTCGAATGAATTGAAAGAGATCAAGGACCAAATTAATGAGTTATTGGAGAAAGGATACATTCGCCAAGCTCATCACCTTGGGGAGCCCAGTTCTTTTGGTAGAGAAGAAGGATGGAACCTTGAGGATGGTTGTGGATTATCGTTAGTTGAGCGAGGTGACCATCAAGAACAAGTACCCTCTGCCGATGATTAATGATCTGTTTGATCAACTAGTTGGAGCCAAGGTATTCTCCAAGATCGATCTTGATCGGGGTATCATCGATTGAAGATCCGTGAAAGGATATACCCAAAATAGCATTCACCACGGTATGGTTTATATGAGTATACCGTCATGTCATTTGGGTTGACTAATGCCCTGCATACTTCATGAATTTGATGAACAAGGTATTTATGGAATATCTGGACAAGTTTGTCGTGGTGTTCATCGATGATATCTGATTTTCTCCAGAGCGAGGAAGAGCATAAGGAACATTTGCGTCTAGTTACGGAGAAACTTGAGAACATCGGTTGTATGCCAAGTTCAGCAAATGTGAATTTTGGCTGAAGGAAGTTGGATTCCTCGGACATGTTATTTCAGGAGAAGGAATAGCAGTTGACCCGCCAAGGTTGAATCGATCACCGATTGGCGGTCACCCACCTCGATCAAGGAGATCCGCATTTTCTTGGACTCGCGAGGATATTATCGGAGGTTTATTGAGAACTTCTCGAAGATTGCCAAGCCCATGGTGAGCTGTTGAAGAAGGAAGCCAAGTACATTTGGACCGAGGATTGTGAAGCCAGTTTTCAGGAATTGAAGAAACGTTTGGTTACAGCCCGATCTGATTCTGCGGACATACACAAGGAATACCAGGTTTATTGTGGCGCTTCTCGTCAAGGACTCGGAGGAGTACTAATGCAGGAAGGAAAAGTTGTAGCTTATGCCTCCGGACAGCTCGACCTCACGAGATGAATTATGCCACACATGATTTGGAGTTAGCAGCGATAGTGCATGCACTCAAGACACAGAGACATTTCCTCGCCGGAAACCGTTGTGATGTTTACAGATCACAAGAGTTTGAAGTATATTTTCACGCAGAAGAGTTGAACCTCGGCGGAGGAGATGGCTAGAGTTAATCAAGGACTATGACATGAGATTGCATTATCACCCGTGGAAAGCTAATGTTGTAGCAGATGCTTTGAGCCGTAAGAGTTATGTGAATACTCTTACGGCGGAGGTTTACCCAGGAGTTAGTCGATGACCTCGAGATCTCCGGTGGAGATAGTTCGAGAGGATATATTGCAACTCTGGAAGTTCAGTCCACTTTGGCGAAAGGATTCGTGAAGCTCGGAAGTCGGACAAGGAAATTGATGAAATAAAGCAAAAGATGAATGAAGGAAAAGCTAAAGGGTTCCGTAAGGATGAACACGGAACTATATGGTTCGAGGATCGTATTTATGTGCCCAATGATCCCGAACTCGGAAGCTAATTCTTGAGGCTCATGATTCACCGTACTCGATTCACCCGGTAACACCAAGATGTACCTGGATTTGAAGGAAAGTTTACGGTGGGCGGTATGAAGAAGGATATTGCGAGTGCGTAGCGATATCGATGTTTGTCAGCAGTAAAGGCGAGAACATCGAAGCCAGCAGGGTTACTTCAACCTTTGCGATTCCGATTGGAAATGGGAAAAACTTGGAATGGATTTTATCACGGGATTACCGGGACTCGTTCAGTTATGATTCTATCTGGGTAGTGGTTGATCGTTTGACCAAGGTAGCTCACTTCATTCCGTGAAGACTACCTATACCAGTGCTAAGTTGGCCAAGATATACATGACCAGGATCGTTTATGCGCATGGAGTTCGAGGAGTATCGTGTCGGATAGAGAACATAATTTACCTCAAAGTTTTGGAATCGGTTGCATGAAACTTTGGAGTGCGAGGCTGGAATTGATGACAGCTTTTCATCCGTGAGCAGATGGACAGACCGAGAGAGTCAACCAGATTCGGAGGACATGTTGAGAGCTTGTGTGCTAGACTATGGGTCTAGCTGGGATGACAATTTGCCATCTGCGAGTTCTCATACAACAACAGTTATCAATCCGATCGAAGATGGCCCTTCGAAGCTCTATCACGGAAGGAGGTGCGAGAACACCATTCTTTGTGGGATGGTGTTGGAGATCGATCACTTTTCGGTTCCGATCTTATCAGAGATTCCGAAGAGAAAGTCAAGCTGATTCGGGATAGACTCAAGATAGCACATTCGAGACAGAAGAGTTATGCCGATAGTAAACGCAAGGAAGTAACTTACGAAGCGGGAGACCGAGCATATCTTCGTGTGTCTCCACTTCGTGGGATCAAGAGGTTTGGTGTCAAAGGAAAGTTAGCACCCCGATTCATTGGCCCGTACAAAATCCTCGAACGTCGTGGAGAAGTTGCTTACAAGTTGGAATTGCCGGAAGGATTGTCCGGAGTTCATGATGTCTTCCATGTTTCTCGGTGAAGAAGTGTCATGCCGACATGGCGATATTCCGTTGAGAGACACGGTGCCCCTAGAGGCCATACAGCAGCGGTGATCGACTTATAAGGAGAAACCCGTCCGAATTCTCGAGACTGCGACGAGTCACCCAGCAAGATCATCAAGTTTTGTAAGGTGTTGTGGAGTCATCACTCAGGAAGAAGCCACACAGGGAGCAAGAAGAAGACCTTCTTGAGACCATCCGCACCTATTTGCTAGCCAACCCGAATCTCGAGGCGAGATTCATCTTAAAATGGTAGGTTTGTAACATCCCAAATTTTCTATTTGGAATGTTTTACAATTATAGCTAAGCATCTATGCATTCTGTTTGAATTTGAGTGCCATTTGAAGTTTCAGAAGATTTTGAGTTTTGGAATTTGAATTCAAACTTTGGCAAGTGGGAATCATTTCAAAAACTATGCCTGATAAATACTTGAACAAAAGTATGAGATGAGTAAACATGACACTCCAAAAATATCAGAGGAAAACAATGCCAAAAGTTTTGAATTCAAACTTGAGTTTATTTGAAATTTGGAAAAAATGAATTTTTATAAACTTTGGATTTTGCCCCTGGAAAAATGTTCAAATGATAGGGAATATTCCCCTGATCATTTTGGTATATATATGTCCTATATAAAATATTTATATTTTATATTTTATAACTCTGTTTTTATTTTCAAAAAATTAAATTGGAAAAAGGAAAACCCACAGGCGCCGGCCAGCCAACAACCAGCCAAACAGCCAGGCGGCCCCACCGACCGCCAGCCAGGCGTGCCCAGGCGGCCCAGCCAGCCAGCCCATGCAGCCCAGCCAGCTGCCCCGCCCTAGCGCCCGCGCCGAATCGGCTTCGCTCGGTCAACCGACCCAGCGCCCGCTCCCTCTCCGTCGCCCGACAGGTGGGCCACCACCTCCTTAACCCCTCGCCCGCGCCAGCCGCCGCTTCTGGGAGATCCGAGATCTCGGGATCTCACCGATCTCCCGATCCGCCCCTCGCGCAAGACTTCGCCCGCCCTATAAATACCGAGCCCCTTTTATTCCCCCTCGCCCCTCGCGGACCCTCTCTCTCTCCTCACCTTTCTCTCATGAGCCCGAGCTCACCACCGCCGCCATTTCCCTCGCCGTCGTCGCCTAGCCCACCCGAGCTCCACCGACTCCACAGACCACCCCGAGCCCGTCCGCACCAGCGGAGCACCCGCTGACCTCCCCACGACCGGAGAGCGCCGGCCTTTTCGCCGCCCGAGCCGCCGCCGCCGTCCAACTCCGGTAAGCCACGGACTTCGCCCCGCCGTCCGATCTCGCGTGAGCGGCGGAGATTAGAACACCCGAAGAATAAGTTCTTTATATAAACCAGTTCGGCCCGGTTAGTTCAGTTTATTTTAAGTTAGGGTTTTATTTTTAGTACCGGCCCGATTCGTTTAACCCTAGGCCCGTTTAGTTATATTACTGCAGGGTCGTTAGTTAGGCCCATTTAGCCGTTTTTCTTTATTTTCGTTTTCTGTTTTAACAGAATAGTTTCAGATTTGAAAAATTCATATCTTTTATTCTACTTAATATTTTTAGGTGATTCTTTTTTGTTGGTTTGCAAATTTCTTATAGTTTCTGCAGAAAATATAATTAGCTATGTTAAAATTATTTATAATTGCTTTATTTTAGTTTTAGACAGAATAGTAAATCTGCTATAAAATGAGTTAGGAAATTTATTTTTAATGATTCTTTTTGTCCCAACTTTATTTTGATATTACCTAACCGTAGGAATTAATTTGGGTATTTTAGGATTAATAAAAAATATTTTCTAGCAGAATCTTGTTATTCTCAATTTATTAACTAGCTACTGTTTTCCTATTATTTTAATTAGCAAATAAATTTATTTTCCACATGTGATTGACTATTCTAGGTTAGTTTCTGTCACTTTATAGCATGAACTTTTATTTTATAATAAATAAAACTTTTATTTTATTTTCTTAATAGAAATTGAATTAGGCCTAATAGGAGTTTTATAATAGCTTTTAACTTGATTCTTTTGCTCCTAGTTGCTTAATGCATTATTTTCATTAAGTTAACATAAACCAAGATTAGGTTATGTTAAGAAAAATTTTGTTATGTAAAACTATTTTAGTTGTTGTTTGAAGTAGGAAAACTTTGAGTTGGATTTCTTGAGTTTTCTTTGGGTTTTGATTCGTTTGTTTTGGTGTGTTTTGTTACTATGCTATTGTGTTATGTGATCATATGCTATATGCTTATTGTGATTATTGTTTGTCTCGGTAGAATTTCCGGTCTGAAGCTTGCTACTCTGAGTCCTTAGCTTACGAAGATCGTCGACAAGGCAAGTCTTGATCATGTTATTTTCAATACCTATGATTTTATTGCATTAGAATTATACCACCCACCATGCATGCAGATGGGTGAAATTTTGAAGTTATAATCTTGAGTAGTATCATGTGGTAGGATGAACCATTTCCCTTGTCACCATGGCCGGGACGAAGTAGTTTACTTTTGCTATGCTCGTGAGGCGGGATTGGTTGAGTGAATTCATAAGAAAGATGTGAGAGTCAATGGTGATGACAACCCCATGAACTACAATGATCAAGTTGGACTTGAAATTTACTCTTGGGTGGAGGGCGGTTGTGGGCACCTGGAGAACCCGGTGGTTGGCGGGATGCATGGAGAAGTGCCATGACATCTTGCGAGCTTCACCCAGCCACGAAGAGGCGGATGGATGCCCTTTGACGGAAGCTTACTGTGCAGCCGCAAGCCATTATGGGCTCTGGCTGGGTCAACCCTAGTTGTGACGCTGGCTGGGCGGTACTACGAGATGTAGAAGAGCGGTAGGATTGGATGGGTACGGCGGTAGCGGAAGAACTCTTTGGAAGACCTGTTTCATTCGTCCGTCTTCAAACACCATGAAGTGCGAAGACTTAAAAGGAGGAATGATTCTTGCGGGTAAAGTCATAAACCTCTGCGAGTTAAAGATCTAATCGATTAGCCGTGTCCCGATTCACGGACAATTTGAGCCTCTGGAACTTGGAAGTATTGAAATCTCAACACAAAAACTAATAAATTAATTTGAGGGGGTTATGACTTAATAACTTGGGAATGAGACATTGGTTGGCGGAACCATCTCAATAACTACCAACAATTTGTAGTAATTTGCAAGCAAGTCCACTGTAGTAGGATAAAATTGGCTTTTTGCAAAATGATGAAACTTAGAGCCCCACAGCCAAATTGCATATAGTAATAGTAATTTTTATTGTTATTCTCTTCATGACTTGCCAGCTTATTCAAAAAGCTGACCTACACAGCTGCAACGTCTTATGTTGCAGAGATTTATTTCGATCAGGAGTGAGGCTACGCTCCGCGCTTGGCGATTGCCCTATGGAGTCAGATGGATTCGCTATTTCGTCTACGCTTCCGCAGCTTATTTTAGTTTATTTCTCATGAGTTGGCCTTGAGCCGAATTTATTCTCTTGTAATAAAGACTCTATATGAGAATCGTGTAATGAATTCAGGTGTGATTGAACTTTGATTATTTCATCGATGTCTTGTGAGTACCGGCATGATCTTGGGATGGTATGGACCACGAGATTTGACCGATTTTGGGTCAGGTCGCTCTGAGAGATGGTATCGAGCTTCGCTGACCGTGGGACGTAACCCCTAGGATCGGAAAGCCATAGGAAGAGACTATTTACTTTATATCCTTATCATTTCGTAATTCTCCCCTGTTCAATTCTGACTCCTCTCCGGTTTTCAACATTCTAGATGGCCGTCGAGTTCACCCCAGTTTTGCTACCGGAGTTTTGCCAGCCCGATGAGACGATGCCTTTCGGCGGGAAGGTGGTCGAGATGGTGAAGAAGCTGAAGATTGCTCGCCCTCGATCACGGGAAGCCAACCAATGCACTTCCGACGGATACCGCTCTGAGGATCGAGGTGCACATTCGAGGAGAACCTTGGAGGGCATCTGAGCCTATTGACTTTGAGTTCACCGACTTCAACTGGATCCTTGGAAGGGACATGGCGATCTATCGTGCACTTGGACATCTCCGAGAAGAGTACAGGGCCGAGCTCGATCCATTAGACCTCTCCATGGTTTCTCGCAGAGCAAGGAATGGAGATATCATCTGTGCCGTGAGGGCGACTCCACTCTCTCTTATATCCGGGACTTGGAGTGTCTCCTCGAGAAGCGGAGATCCGGACTCGCCGTAACTTCGAAGGTACAAAGAAGGCTGTTGTTCCGTGAACTGGGCTGGAGGAGAAGGCACACGCAGACTTCCTTGGCCATGAGGAAGAAATCGCGGACTTCATGGAGAGAGTCGACGACCGAAGATGAAGCTTGCCGCAATTGAGGAAAAGATGGACTTGGAAGAGGACCTTTTCCGAGTGGAGATGATGGACCCTCGTGAGCAATGATCAGGATTATGAAGGAGTTCCACCGGAGAAAGCCGCAAGAGGAGGCGCCGCAGCAGAGGACACCACACGGAGGACATCGCACGGAGGACGCAAGGATTATTGATGAAGACATTTAGTCGACCACCATATTATTTTACTTTTCATCGATCATTTAGGTCGTTATTTTCGATTTAGTCGTGAGCTTTTGTGTCGAGATTGAACCATGTTTGAGTGGATGAATAAATGATTGGTGTGTTTATGATTGTGCATTCATATGGGTAGTGTTGTTTCTCATTAGACCATTGTTCTATTCTAATTTTCTCATCCACTCCAAAACACGGATGCCTCCGAGGGCGTGACCCGGTCTCAACTTCCCGCGGAGCTCACCCAGCTGCTCTAGCAGCAGAATGCCATCATCAGATGCTCATCGAACGAACAACAACAACAACAATCCACCGCCACCACCACCCCTGTTGACAACTTGACTCGATTCACGAGGCTGAATCCGCCGCTGTTCTCTAGCAGACCTTGAGCGATTGTGGCGACGATTGGCTCCACAAGATCGGAAGAGAGTTAATCACTGTTGGGTGCACTCTGCGAGAGAAGGTGCGCTTTGCCGCATCAACTTGATGGACCTGCAGCTTCTTGGTGGGAGAACTACACGCCACTTATCCCATCGGCACCATCACATGGGATCAGTTCAGCAGGCCTTCCGCACCGCTCATGTTTCAGCTGGAGCCATGAGTGCGAAGAAGCGTGAGTTCCGCAACTTCGCCCGGGAACCGTCTTGTGGCACGATCGTGGATGAGTTCAGCAAGCTAGCTCGCTATGCCCCGATGATGTGGCCACGATGCATAAGCGGGAGAAGTTTCTCGAGGACTCAATGACGAGCTGGGAATGCAGCTTATGGTAGCTACTTTACGCCAACTACCGGCAGCTAGTAGACAAGGCCATCATACTTGAAGGCAAGCAGCAGCAGATTAAAGCATAGCGGAAGTACAGCCGGGGAAGCACAACTCGGGAGCTCGTGAAGCCCGTTATGCCCCATACTCGGGAGGGCATACCCATCACAACCATGGAGGACATAACCATGGATGCAATGGGAACAACATAACCAGGACAACAGGTCGGGCAATGGCAATGGCAATGGAAGCGGTAATGGGAACCAGCATCGCTCTGCCCGGCTCAAGGACTGAGCCACATCACTGTTTCAAGTGCGGAAAACAGGGCACTATGCCACCGACTGCCCGGAGGCCAAGCGGAGGAATGGAAGCGGCAATGGAAGCTCAGCGAAGAAGCCCAACCCTTTCCCTCGTGCTCGGGTGAACCACATTGGCGTGGAGGACATCTATGATCAGCCGGACAACTTGTGGTTGGTAAGTTTTTATTGAATTCACGTTCAGTTTGGTACTCTTTGATTACGGTGCAGCGCATTCATTCATATCAAGGGTAGTTGTGGAAAAGTATGGGTTGCCCACTAAAACCCTTAGAAACCCCTTGGCGTCGATTCAGCGGGAGGAGAGATGATGGCGGCTTAGGCTGTCATGCAACCCTCAACATCGGAAATCATAAATTTCCCTTGAGACCTCATAGTGTTGGAAACCCGGACCTTGGATGTAATCCTAGGCATGGATTGGTTGAAGTTTGAAGGAACATAGGCGTGCCCATAAGTCTATTCTGCTCACCACCGGGCGCGAAGAGGATCAAGTATGTATCGAGGCGTAGCGGATGAAGAATCGGTGAATTCCCTCACGGGAGTTGTTCAGAGGAAGTGCCGATGGTGCAAGATTTTCCGATGTGTTTCGGAGGAATTACCAGAATGCCACGGACGAGGGACATTGAATTTCTGATTGAGTTATTGCCCGCACAGCCCCAATATCCAAGAGACCTTATCGGATGCCTCTGAACGAATTGAAAGAGATCAAGGACCAAATTAATGAGTTATTGGAGAAAGGATACATTCGGCCAAGCTCATCACCTTGGGGAGCCCCAGTTCTTTTGGTAGAGAAGAAGGATGGAACCTTGAGGATGGTTGTGGATTATCGTTCGTTGAACGAGGTGACCATCAAGAACAAGTACCCTCTGCCGATGATTAATGATCTGTTTGATCAACTAGTTGGAGCCAAGGTATTCTCCAAGATCGATCTTCGATCAGGGTATCATCAGTTGAAGATCCGTGAGAAGGATATACCCAAAACAGCATTCACCACCAGGTATGGTTTATATGAGTATACCGTCATGTCATTTGGGTTGACTAATGCCCCTGCATACTTCATGAATTTGATGAACAAGGTATTTATGGAATATCTGGACAAGTTTGTCGTGGTGTTCATCGATGATATACTGATTTTCTCCAAGAGCGAGGAAGAGCATAAGGAACATTTGCGTCTAGTTACGGAGAAACTTGAGAACATCAGTTGTATGCCAAGTTCAGCAAATGTGAATTTTGGCTGAAGGAAGTTGGATTCCTCGGACATGTTATTTCGGGAGAAGGAATAGCGATTGACCCGCCAAGGTTGAATCGATCACCGATTGGCGATCACCCACCTCGATCAAGGAGATCCGCATTTTCTTGGACTCGCGAGGATATTATCGGAGGTTTATTGAGAACTTCTCGAAGATTGCCAAGCCCATGGTGAGCTGTTGAAGAAGGAAGCCAAGTACATTTGGACCGAGGATTGTGAAGCCAGTTTTCAGGAATTGAAGAAGCGTTTGGTTATAGCCCGATCTTGATTCTGCGGACATACACAAGGAATACCAGGTTTATTGTGGCGCTTCTCGTCAAGGACTCGGAGGAGTACTAATGCAGGAAGGAAAAGTTGTAGCTTATGCCTCCGGACAGCTACGACCTCACGAGATGAATTATGCCACACATGATTTGGAGTTAGCAGCGATAGTGCATGCACTCAAGACACAGAGACATTTCCTCATCGGAAACCGTTGTGATGTTTACAGATCACAAGAGTTTGAAGTATATTTTCACGCAGAAAGAGTTGAACCTCAGGCAGAGGAGATGGCTAGAGTTAATCAAGGACTATGACATGAGATTGCATTATCACCCAGGGAAAGCTAATGTTGTAGCAGATGCTTTGAGCCGTAAGAGTTATGTGAATACTCTTACAGCGGGAGGTTTACCCCAGGAGTTAGTCGATGACCTCAGAGATCTCCGACTGGAGATAGTTCCGAGAGGATATATTGCAACTCTGGAAGTTCAGTCCACTTTGGCCGAAAGGATTCGCGAAGCTCAGAAGTCGGACAAGGAAATTGATGAAATAAAGCAAAAGATGAATGAAGGAAAAGCTAAAGGGTTCCGTAAGGATGAACACGGAACTATATGGTTCGAGGATCGTATTTATGTGCCCAATGATCCCGAACTCAGGAAGCTAATTCTTCAGGAGGCTCATGATTCACCGTACTCGATTCACCCCGGTAACACCAAGATGTACTGGATTTGAAGGAAAGTTTACGGTGGGCGGTATGAAGAAGGATATTGCGAGTGCGTAGCGGTATGCGATGTTTGTCAACGAGTAAAGGCAGAACATCGAAGCCAGCAGGGTTACTTCAACCTTTGCGATTCCCGATTGGAAATGGGAAAAACTTGGAATGGATTTTATCACAGGATTACCGGGACTCGTTCAGGTTATGATTCTATCTGGGTAGTGGTTGATCGTTTGACCAAGGTAGCTCACTTCATTCCGTGAAGACTACCTATACCAGTGCTAAGTTGGCCAAGATATACATGACCAGGATCGTTTATGCATGGTGTTCCGAGGAGTATCGTGTCGGATAGAGGAACACAATTTACCTCAAAGTTTTGGAATCGGTTGCATGAAACTTTGGAGTGCGAGGCTGGAATTGATACATCATTTCATCCATGAGACAGATGGACAGACCGAGAGATTCAACCAGATTACGGAGGACATGTTGAGAGCTTGTGTGCTAGACTATGGGTCTAGCTGGGATGACAATTTGCCATCGCAGAGTTCTCATACAACAACAGTTATCAATCCATCGAAGATGGCCCCTTCGAAGCTCTATCACGGAAGGAGGTGTAGAACACCATTCTTTGTGGGATGGTGTTGGAGATCGATCACTTTTCGGTTCCGATCTTATCGAGAGATTCGAAGAAAAGTCAAGCTGATTCGGGATAGATTCAAGATAGCACGATCGAGACGGAAGAGTTATGCCGACGATGGCGCAAGGAAGTAACTTACGAAGCGGGAGACCGAGCATATCTTCGTGTGTCTCCACTTCGTGGGATCAAGAGGTTTGGTGTCAAAGGAAAGTTAGCACCCCGATTCATTGGCCCGTACAAAATCCTCGAACGTCGTGGAGAAGTTGCTTACAAGTTGGAATTGCCGGAAGGATTGTCCGGAGTTCATGATGTCTTCCATGTTTCTCACCAAGAAGTGTCATGCCGACATGGCGATATTCCGTTGAGAGACACGGTGCCCCTAGAGGCCATACAGCTTGACAGCGATCGACTTATAAGGAGAAACCCGTCCGAATTCTCGAGACTGCGAGCGAGTCACCCGCAGCAAGATCATCAAGTTTTGTAAGGTGTTGTGGAGTCATCACTCAGGAAGAAGCCACACAGGGCGAGAAGAAGACCTTCTTGAGACCATCCGCACCTATTTGCTAGCCAACCCGAATCTCGAGGGCGAGATTCATCTTAAAATGGTAGGTTTGTAACATCCCAAATTTTCTATTTGGAATGTTTTACAATTATAGCTAAGCATCTATGCATTCTGTTTGAATTTGAGTGCCATTTGAAGTTTGAAAGATTTTGAGTTTTGGAATTTGAATTCAAACTTTGGCAAGTGGGAATCATTTCAAAAGCTATGCTGATAAATACTTGAACAAAAGTATGAGAGGAGTAAACATGACACTCCAAAAATATCGAGAGGAAAACAATGCCAAAAGTTTTGAATTCAAACTTGAGTTTATTTGAAATTTGGAAAAATGAATTTTATAAACTTTGGATTTTGCCTCGAAAAATGTACAAATGATAGGAATATTCCCTGATCATTTTGGTATATATATGTCCTCTATAAAATATTTATATTTTATATTTTATAACTCTGTTTTATTTTCAAAAAAATAAATTGGAAAAAGGAAAACCCACAGGCGCCGGCCAATATAACTGCCCACCAACACCCAGGCGGCCCACCGACCAACCAGCCCGGGCAGGCCCAGCCCAGCCCAGCCACGGCCCAGCTGCGCCAGCGCCCTAGCCCCGCGCCGAATCGGCTTCGGCTCGGTCAACCGACCGAGCACCCGCTCCCCGCCGTCGCCGACAGGTGGGCCACCACCTCCCTCAACCCCTCGCCCACGCCAGCCGCCGCCGCTCGCCGGAGATCCCGAGATCTCCGGGATCTCACCGATCTCCCCCGATCCGCCCCCTCGCGCAAGACTTCGCCCCGCCCTATAAATACCGAGCCCCTTTTACCCCATTCCCCCTCGCCCCTCGCGGACCCTCTCCTCTCTCTCACGCGCTTTCTTGAGCCGAGCTCACCACCGCCACCATTTCCCTCGCCGTCGCCCTAGCCCACCCCGAGCTCCACCGACTCCACAGACCACCCCGAGCCCGTCCGCACCAGCGGAGCACCCGCCGACCTCCCGACGACCGCAGACGCCGACGATTTTCGCCGCCCGAGCCGCCGCCGTCCAACTCCGGTAATCCACGGACTTCGCCCGCCATCCGATCTCGCGTGAGCGGCGTGATTAGAACACCCGAAGAATAAGTTCTTTATATAAACCAGTTCGGCCCGGTTCGTTCTGGTTCATTTTAAGTTAGGGTTTTATTTTTAGTACCGGCCCGATTCGTTTAACCCTAGGCCCGTTTTAGTTATATTACGCGCAGTGCGTTAGTTAGGCTCATTTAGCCGTTTTTCTTTATTTTCGTTTTTCTGTTTTAACAGAATAGTTTCAGATTTGAAAAATTCATATATTTTATTCTACTTAATATTTTTAGGTGATTCTTTTTTGTTGGTTTGCAAATTTCTTATAGTTTCTGTAGAAAATATAATTAGCTATATTAAAATTATTTATAATTGCTTTATTTTAGTTTTAGACAGAATAGTAAATCTGCTATAAAATGAGTTAGGAAATTTATTTTTAATGATTCTTTTTGTCCCAACTTTATTTTGACATTACCTAACCGTAGGAATTAATTTGGGTATTTTAGGATTAATAAAAATATATTTTCTAGCAGAATCTTGTTATTCTCAATTTATTAACTAGCTACTGTTTTCCTATTATTTTAATTAGCAAATAAATTTATTTTTCACATGTGATTGACTATTCTAGGTTAGTTTCTGTCACTTTATAGCATGAACTTTTATTTTATAATAAATAAAACTTTTATTTTATTTTTCTTAATAGAAATTGAATTAGGCCTAATAGGAGTTTTATAATAGCTTTTAACTTGATTCTTTTGCTCCTAGTTGCTTAATGCATTATTTTCATTAAGTTAACATAAACCCAAGATTAGGTTATGTTAAGAAAATTTTGTTATGTAAAACTATTTTAGTTGTTGTTTGAAGTAGGAAAACTTTGAGTTGGATTTCTTGAGTTTTCTTTGGGTTTTTGATTCGTTTGTTTTGGTGTGTTTTGTTACTATGCTATTGTGTTATGTGATCATATGCTATATGCTTATTGTGATTATTGTTTGTCTCGGTAGAATTTCCGGTCTGAAGCTTGCTACTACGAGTCCTTAGCTTACGAAGATCGTCAGCAAGGCAAGTCTTGATCATGTTATTTTCAATACCTATGATTTTTATTGCATTAGAATTATACCACCCCACCATGCATGTAGTAGGTGAAATTTTGAAGTTATAATCTTGAGTAGTATCATGTGGTAGGATGAACCATTTCCCCTTGTTACCATGGCCCGGGACGAAGTAGTTTACTTTTGCTATGCTCGTAGACGGGATTGGTTGAGTGAATTCATAAGAAAGATGTGAGAGTCAATGGTGATGACAACCCCATGAACTACAATGATCAAGTTGGACTTCGAAATTCACTACTGGGTGGAGGACGGTTGTGGGCACCACGGAGAACCCAGTGGTTGGCGGGATGCATGGAGAAGTGCCATGACATCTTGCGGAAAGCTTCACCCAGGAACGAAGAGGCGGATGGATGCCCTTTGACCGGAAGCTTACATGCAGCCGCAAGCCATTATGGGCTCTGGCTGGGTCAACCCTAGTTGTGGCGCTGGCTGGGCGGTACTACGAGATGTAGAAGAACGGTAGGATTGGATGGGTACCGCGGTAGCGGAAGAACTCTTTGGAAGACCCTGTTTCATTCGTCCGTCTTCAAACACCATGAAGTGCGAAGACTTAAAAGGAGGGAATGATTCTTGCGGGTAAAGTCATAAACCTCTGCGAGTTAAAGATCTAATCGATTAGCCGTGTCCCCGGTTACGGACAATTTGAGCCTCTGGAACTTGGAAGTATTCGGAAATCTCAACACAAAAACTAATAAATTAATTTGAGGGGGTTATGACTTAATAACTTGGGAATGAGACATTGGTTGGCGGAACCATCTCAATAACTACCAACAATTTGTAGTAATTTGCAAGCAAGTCCACTGTAGTAGGATAAAATTGGCTTTTCGCAAAATGATGAAACTTAGAGCCCCACAGCCAAATTGCATATAGTGATAGTAATTTTTATTGTTATTCTCTTCATGACTTGCCAGCTTATTCAAAAAGCTGACCTACACGGCTGCAACGTCTTATATTGCAGAGATTTATTCTGATCAGGAGTGAGGCTATGCTCCGCGCTTGGCGATTGCCCTATGGAGTCAGATGGACTCGCTATTTCGTCTACGCTTCCGCAGCTTATTTTAATTTATTTCTCATGAGTTGGCCTTGAGCCGAATTTATTCTCTTGTAATAAAGACTCTATATGAGAATCGTGTAATAAATTCAGGTGTGATTGAACTTTGATTATTTCATCGATGTCTTGTGAGTACCAAAGATGATCTTGGGATGGTATGCATACGTAGATTTGACCGATTTTGGGTCAGGTCGCTCTGATGGGCCCCGACGTGGATTCTTCTTCCAGATTTTAATATTTTCCAAAAATATGTTCCGTGGAGTTTCAGGTCATTCCGAGAACTTTTATTTCTGCACATAAATAACACCATGGCAGTTCTGCTGAAAACAATCGATCAGTCCGGGTTAGTTCCATTCAAATCATGCAAGTTAGAGTCCAAAACAAGGGCAAAAGTGTTAGGAAAAGTAGATACGACGGAAACGTATCAACTCCCCCAAGCTTAAACCTTTGCTTGTCCTCAAGCAATTCAGTTGATAAACTGAAAGTGATAAAGAAAAAACTTTTACAAACTCTGTTTGCTCTTGTTGTTGTAAATATGTAAACCAGCATTCAAGTTTTCAGCAAATATTATAACTAACCATATTCACAATAACTCTTAGGTCTCATGTTTACTCATATCAATGGCATAATCAACTAGCGAGCAATAATAATAAATCTCGGATGACAACACTTTCTCAAAACAATCATAATATGATATAACAAGATGGTATCTCGCTAGCCCTTTCTGAGACTGCAAAACATAAATGCAGAGCACCTTTAAAGATCAAGGACTGACTAGACATTGTAATTCATGGTAAAAGAGATCCAGTCATACCCAATATAAATTAATAGTAATGGATGCAAATGACAGCAGTGCTCTCCAGCTGGTGCTTCTTAATAAGAGGGTGATGATTCAACATAAAAGTAAATAGATAGGCCCTTCGCAGAGGGAAGCGAGGATTAAGAGAGGTGCGAGCTCGGTTTTGAAATAGAGATAAATAATATTTTGAGCGGTATACTTTCATTGTCAACATAACAACCAAGAGATGGCGATATCTTCCATGCTACACACATTATAGGCGGTTCCCAAACAGAATGGTAAAGTTTATACTCCCCCTCCGCCAACAAGCATCAATCCATGGCTTGCTCGAAACAACGAGTGCCTCCAACTAGCAACAGTCCCCGGGGGAGTTTTGTTTGCAATTATTTTGATTTAGTTTGCATAAAGCATGGGACTGGGCATCCCGGTGACCAGCCATTTTCTCGTGAGTGAGGAGCGGAGTCCTCTCCTCTTGAAAATAACCCGCCTAGGATGGAAGATATGGACAGCCCTAGTTGATACATGAGCTATTCGAGCATACAAAACAGAATTTCATTTGAAGGTTTAGAGTTTGGCACATACAAATTTACTTGGAACGGCTGGTAGATACCGCATATAGGAAGGTATAGTGGACTCATATGGCATAACTTTGGGGTTTAAGGGATTGGATGCACAAGCAGTATTCCCGCTTAGTACAAGTGAAGGCTAGCAAAAGACTGGGAACCGACCAACTAGAGAGCGACAACAGTCATGAACATGCATTAAAATTAATGAACATTGAGTACAAGCATGAGTAGGATATAATCCACCATGAACATAAATATCGTGAAGGCTATGTTGATTTGTTTCAACTACATGTGTGAACATGTGCCAAGTCGAGTCACTTAAATCATTCAAAGGAGGATACCACCCCACTATACCACATCACAATCATTTTAATAGCATGTTGGCACACAAGGTAAACCATTATAACTCATAGCTAATCAAGCATGGCACGAGCAACTATGATCTCTAATTGTTATTGCAAACATGTTTATTCATAATAGGCTGAATCAGGAACCATGAACTAATCATATTTACAAGAACAAGAGAGGTTGAGTTCATACCAGCTTCTCTCATCTCAGTCAGTCCATCATATATCGTCATAATTGCCTTTCACTTACACGACCGAATGATGTGAATAATAATAAGAGTGCACGTGCATTGGACTAAGCTGGAAACTGCGAGCATTCAATGAACAGGAGAAGACAAGGCAATATGGGCTCTTGGTTAAATCAACAATAATGCATATAAGAGCCACTTCAACAATTTAATTATGGCCTTCTCCTATCGACCCCCAAAGAAAAGAAAAGAAATAAAACTATTTACACGGGAAAGCTCCCAACAAGCAAAAGAAGAACGGGAAATATTTTTGGGTTTTCTTTTTAATTATTACTACTATAGCAAGAAAAGTAAACTAGCTAAAGCTATTACTAATTTTTTCTTAAGTTTTATTAAACACACAAGAAGAAAGCATAAAATGAAAATAAACCAGCATGGATATTACAGTGAAAGTGTATGAGCACCGACATCTGGCAATGAGTGTGTGAACATGAATGTAATGTCAGTGGGAAATACGTACTGCCCCAAGCTTAGGCTTTTGGCCTAAGTTGGTTTATTGCCACGGATGGCCTGGCGGATATCCATAGTTGCAGCTGGGGTCGTACTGAGATGCAGCGGCTATTGCCTCCTGAGATGCAGCATGGCGGCGAGCTGCCTCCGCCCTCCTCTCGTACTCATCTGCCTCCTCTCTGGTAATAATATATCTTCCTTTTGCCTGATAATCAAAGAAGGCAGGAGCAGGGAGAGTAATATGGACAGCACGACGTCTGTCAAAGATTAAGCGATACTGGAGGGACTGCTCGTTCCTCTCAAGAAAATGATGATGAACCATGGCATTATAATCTAAATAAACATTGGGCAGCTCAACATCATACTCACATATAGGTATTTCAAGAAAATTAGCTAGACGGGTTGCATAAATTCCTCCAAAGAAATCTCCATTAATTTTATTATTATGCAACCTACGTGCAACAATAGCTCCCAAATTATAAGATTTATCTCCTAACATAGCACTCCTAAGAATACTGAGATCAGGGACACACATGTGACATGCTTCATCCTTACCATTAATGCACCTACCTATGAAGAGAGCAAAATAATGTATAGCAGGAAGATGAATACTCCCTATGGTAGCTTGCGTTATGTCTCTAGATTCCCCCACAGTTATAATGGCAAGAAAATCTCTAAATTCAGATTTGCGAGGTTCAAGAGGACTACCCCATTGTGGAAGTTTGCAAGCAATAGTAAAATCCTCTAAGTCCATGGTATAAGAATTTTCATAAAGATCAAATAGGACAGTTTGAGAATTACGTGAAGATGAATATTCAAACCTCCTCACAAAGGAACTAGTGAGATAGTGGTACTGGGAGCACTTTTCTTCCTCGAAGCTCACAAGATCAGCGTTACGCAAATATGCATTAAATTCTTCCTTGATTTCTGCTCGATCCATAAAGTCTTCTGAAGGCCATTCACAAGGCCGCACTGGGGCGTCCCTTGGTGGTTCATCATCAACATCACGCATTGCAGGCGTGGGTCCTTGCTTCCTTGAAGAACCACCTTGGTACATTTTCCTAAGCATATTTCTTCCTCTGAAAAAATTCTGAAATTTTTAGTAACTTCAAATAAAAGTGAACCAAGCTCAACAAAATTGATAGCAACTACTCCTACAAGTGCCTAAAGCCTATATCATGCATTAGAACTACTTGGAACCATATAAATTTGACATGCAAGCTCAAGAACATGGTCACCTAGGCAGCACAAATTTGCAATGAATAAAGCACTAGAACAAAAACTAATTGGACCAATGGAGGAGTCACATAGCAAGGAACAATCTCCCCAAGCAGTTTTGTGAGAGGTGCTTTGAGCAAGGAGATCGAAAATCGCAACAAAATGTGCTAGAACTCGTGCTTGAGCTGGATGGTGATTTTTTTGGGAGAAAGAAGTGTGTGGGTGCAGGAATAAGTGGAGGGGGGCCACCGTGGGCCCACGAGGAAGGGGGCGCGCCCTGGACCCTCGTGGCCAGGTGTTTGCTCCCCCTGTTGTGTTCTCAGTTCCAGATATTCTCAAATATTCCAGAAAAAATCATATTAAATTGGCAGGGCATTTGGAGAACTTTTATTTTCGGGGTATTTTTATATTGCACAGATAAATCAGAAAACAGACAGAAAAATACTATTTTTACTTTGTTCAACTAAATAACAGAAAGTAGAGAGAGGGTACAGAAGGTTGTGCCTTCTAGTTTCATCCATCTCATGCTCATCAAAAGGAATCCACTAACAAGGTTGATCAAGTCTTGTTAATAAACTCATTCCGAATAACATGGAACGGGAGAAATTTCGAATAACACTATGTTACCTCAACAGGGATATGCACATCCCCAATAATAAGAATATCATATTTCTTCTTGACAGTAGGAAGAGGAAATTCGAAACCTCCAAAAATAATTGATGGAATTTTTCCGATAGAGTTGATACTATGGACTTGAGGTTGTTTCCTCGGAAAGTTTACCGTATGCTCATTACCATTAACATGAAAAGTGACATTGCCTTTATTGCAATCAATTACAGCCCCTGCAGTATTCAAAAAAGGTCTTCCAAGAATAATAGACATACTATCGTCCTTGGGAATACCAAGAATAACAAAGTCCGTTAAAATAGTAACGTTTGAAACCTCAACAGGCACATCCTCACAAATACCGACAGGTATGGCAGTTGATTTATCGGCCATTTGCAAAGATATTTCTGTAGGTGTCAACTTATTCAAATCAAGTCTACGATATAAAGAGAGAGGCATAACACTAACACCGGCTCCAAGATCACATAAAGCAGTTTTAACATAGTTTTTTTAATGGAGCATGGTATAGTGGGTACTCCTGGATCTCTGAGTTTCTTAGGTATTCCACCCTTGAAAGTATAGTTAGCAAGCATGGTGGAAATTTCAGCTTCCGGTATCTTTCTTTTATTAGTAACAATATCTTTCATATACTTAGCATAAGGATTCATTTTGAGCATATCAGTTAATCACATACGCAAAAAGATAGGTCTAATCATTTCAGCAAAGCGCTCAAAATCCTCATCATCCTTTTTCTTGGATGGCTTAGGAGGAAAAGGCATGGGTTTCTGAACCCATGGTTCTCTTTCCTTACCATGTTTCCTAGCAACAAAGTCTCTCTTATCATAACGTTGATTCTTTGATTGTGGGTTATCAAGATCAACAGCAGGTCCAATTTCTACATCATTATCATTACTAGGTTGAGCATCATCATGAACATCCTCATTAATATTATCACTAGGTTCATGTTCATTACCAGATTGTGTTTCAGCATCGGAAATAGAAATATCATTTGGATTCTCAGGTGGTTCAGCAATAGGTTCACTAGAAGCATGCAAAGTCCTTCATTTTTCTTTTTCTTCCTTTTAGAAGGACTAGGTGCATCTATATTATTTCTCTGAGAATCTTGTTCAATTCTCTTAGGGTGGTCTTCAAGATACAAAGGTTCCTGAGTCATTTTACCAGTTCTAGTAGCTACTCTAACAGAATAATCATTTTTCTTACTATTTAATTCACTGAGCAAATCATTTTGAGCCTTAAGTACTTGTTCTACTTGAGTGGTAACCATAGAAGCATGTTTACTAATGAATTTAAGTTCACCTTTAACTCTAGACATATAATCACCCAAGTGTTCAAGCATATCGGATTTGTATTTCAATTGTCTACCAAAATAAGCATAGAAGTTTTCTTGTTTGACAATAAAATTATCAAACTCTTCTAAGCATTGTCTAGCAGACTTATAGTGAGGAATATCACCTTCATCAAATCTATAGAGAGAATTTACCTTTACTACCTGTGTCGGGTTATCAAGATCATGTGTTTCTTCAATAGGTAATGAATTAAGATCATATATTTCTTCAACAGGCGGTAAATTAAGACCATGTATTTCTTCAATAGGAGGTAAATTCTTAACATCTTCCGCTTTTATACCCTTTTCTTTCATAGATTTCTTTGCCTCTTGCATATCTTCAGGACTGAGAAATAGAACAACTCTTTTCTTCGGAGTTGGTTTAGGAATAGGCTCAGGAGTTGGCTCAGGAAGTGTCCAATTATTTTCATTTCTCAAGATATTATTCAATAGAATTTTAGCTTCATATGGTGTTCTTTCCCTGAAAACAGAACCAGCACAACTATCCAGGTAATCTAAGCATCGGTTAGTCCATTATAAAAGATATCAAGTCTTTCATTTTTCTTAAGAGAATGATCAGGCAAAGCATTAAGTAATTGGAGAAGACTCCCCCAATCTTGTGGGAGACTCTCTTCTTCAATTTGCACAAAACTATATATATCCCTTAAGGCAGCTTGTTTCTTATGAGCAAGGAAATATTTAGTAGAGAAGTAATAAATCATATCCTGGGGACTACGCACACAACCAGGATCAAGAGAATTAAATCATATCTTAGCATCACCCTTAGTGAACAGGGTGGCTATATCATTTAATTTAGTAAGATGTGCCACCACAGTTTCAGATTCATAGCCATAAAAAGGATCAGATTCAACCAAAGTAATTATATCAGGATCAACAGAGAATTCATAATCCTTATCAGTAACACAGATAGGTGAAGTAGCAAAAGCAGGGTCAGGTTTCATTCTAGCATTAAGAGATTGCCGCTTCCATTTAGCTAATAACCTCTTTAGATCATATCTATCATTGCAAGCTAAGGTAGCTCTAGCAGATTCTTCATCCAGAACATAACCCTCAGGAACAACAGACAATTCATATTTATTAGGGGGAGAGTCTTCATCATCACTATCTTCAATATTATCAGTTTGAATAATTTCATTCTCTCTAGCCCTAGCAAGTTGTTCATCAAGAAATTTACCAAGTGGCACAGTAGTATCAAGCATAGAACTAGTTTCATCATAAGTATCATGCATAGAAGAAGTGGCATCATCAATAACATGCGACATATCAGAATGAATAGCAGAAGTAGGTTTAGGTGTCGCAAGCTTACTCAAAACAGAAGGTGAATCAAGTGCAGAGCTAGATGGCAGTTCCTTACCTCCCCTCGTAGTTGAGGGATAAATTTGTGTTTTCTCGTCCTTCAAGTTCTTCATAGTGACCAGCAGATATAAATCCCAAGTGACTCAAAGAATAGAGCTATGCTCCCCGGCAACGGCGCCAGAAAATAGTCTTGATAACCCAAAAGTATAGGGGATCGCAACAGTTTTCGAGGGTAGAGTATTCAACCCAAATTTATTGATTCGACACAAGGGGAGCCAAAGAATATTCTCAAGTATTAGCAGTTGAGTTGTCAATTCAACCACACCTGGATAACTTAGTATCTACAACAAATTAATATGGAAGTAACGGTAACGGTAGCCAAAGTAATATTTTTGGGTTTTGTAGTGATTGTGACAGTAGCGACGGAAAAGTAAATAAGCGAAGAACAATATGTGAAAAGCTCGTACGCATTGGATCAGTGATGGAGAATTATGCCGGATGTTGTTCATCATGTAACATTCATAACATAGGTGACACAGAACTGGCTCCAATTCATCAATGTAATGTAGGCATGTATTCCGAATATAGTCATACGTGCTTATGGAAAAGAACTTGCATGGCATCTTTTGTCCTACCCTCCCGTGGCAGCAAGGTCCTAATGGAAACTAAGGGATATTAAGGCCTCCTTTTAATAGAGTACCAGACCAAAGCATTAACACATAGTGAATACATGAACTCCTCAAACTATGGTCATCACCGGGAGTGGTCCCAATTATTGTCACTTCGGGGTTGCCGGATCATAACACATAGTAGGTGACTATAGACTTGCAAGATAGGATCAATAACTCACATATATTCATGAAAACATAATAGGTTCAGATCTGAAATCATGGCACTCGGGCCCTAGTGACAAGCATTAAGCATAGCAAAGTCATAGGAACATCAATCTGAGAACATAGTGGGTACTAGGGATCAAACCCTAATAAAACTAACTCGATTACATATAAATCTCATCCAACCCATCACCGCCCAGCAAGCCTATGATGGAATTACTCACGCACGGCGGTGAGCATCATGAAATTGGTGATGGAGGATGGTTGATGATGACGACGGCGACGGATTCCCCTCTCCGGAGCCCCGAACGGACTCCAGATCAGCCCTCCCTAGAGGTTTTAGGGCTTGGCAGCGGCTCCGTATCGTAAAACGCGATAAATCCTTCTCTCTGATTTTTTCTCCCCGAACACGAATATATGGAGTTGGAATTGAGGTCGGTGGAGCTTCAGGGGGACCACGAGGCAGGGGGGCGCGCCCCCACCCTCATGGACAGGGTGTGGGCCCCCTGACATGGATTCTTCTTCCAGTATTTTTAATATTTTCCAAAAATATGTTCCGTGGAGTTTCAGGTCATTCCGAGAACTTTTGTTTCTGCACATAAATAACACCATGGCAATTCTGCTGAAAACAACGTCAGTCCGGGTTAGTTCCATTCAAATCATGCAAGTTAGAGTCCAAAATAAGGGAAAATTGCTTGGAAAAGTAGATATGATGGAGACGTATCAGGATTGTGCGGAATTGAGTCTACAACAACCATGCAAAATTTCGTCGAGTTCCGGTAGAGGAATCTCTTGCAATCTATGATATAACGGAGCCATTTCAAATCTGGACGGAAATCTGGACGAGTTTGGAGCGTGGTATCCAGCATCTAGCTCGGACTTCCTTTGGAAGATCCAACCGTTGATCGGCTGCGGAATTCCTATATCTACTACCCCTTAAAATTTCAGCTTGATCCGACCGTTCAAACTCCGGGAAACCTCCGATGAGCGCAACGATTTTCGGATCCGTTTTCTGCGCGAATACGAATCCGGCCCGAGTTCATGTTTCTTCATGAACGGGATATCGGACACCCCTTTTGAAGGAATTTTTTTTCTAGGGTATTGCGCGTTGTTTTTAACCACGTACCCATAAAATTCTAAGCCTCCTCCGAGGTAATCTTCACCATCACGCTGGTGTCAAACCAGTTCGGTAGTATTGCTACACGGCTGCCGACCTGCGCTAGACGCGTCGCCGCTTTATTGAGCCAAGCTCAACTCCTTTGATCATCATCTTGGCAAGCCGAACAAGAGTTCGGCATCTCGAAGGATAAATCATCATCAACATCGCTGCCCCACGGATTACACGGAGCGGGCACACCGGCATCGCCATGCGGTAGCTTCATCAAGCTAGTGTCGATCGCGTCACAAGTCTTGACCTGGGTCGGCATCACCATGCTGCCTCTTCTTCAAATCATCATCAAACACGCCGACCTGTTTCGACACATCAGCTGACATGTAGACTCCGACATCTCTTCGCCGAGCTACTCCAACACCTCGGCTAGACCGGGGGCTTCATCAGCTCTTCATCAACCTACTCCGGTGACTTTGGCGTCACCAGCCAACCAGCTTCGTCACGATTAGCTGGACCGAGGGCTTCGTCTCGGCAAGCCAACCTTTGCCAGCATCGCCATGCCGGCGCTTTATCACCCATCAGGCAATGCGTGTGCGGATCAAGTCCTAATTTTGGGAGTCACCTTTATTTGGATTGCTACAATAAATAAACCAGGTGCTATTTATCCCAGTAATTTTTGCTTGTTTGGGTCTATTCTCCCCAAAGAATTATTACTCCGGTTTGTTCCATCATCTCTACGCAGGCCTGTCAAATGGAGGCCGCATTATCAACGGTCACGCGGTGGTATTGTCAGTTTCCGTATATAGTCCGGCAAATGCCGAATCCGGAACTCGGACCGGCATGTGAATTCGGGATTTTGCCACGCCTTCATCGCGTCACGCCGACGCTCTGCATCAACATTGACTTCAGCGCCAGGCCACATCTCTTTAAATAAATTATTTTTGCGAAAAGCAATTATGCAAGGATTATATTTATATTTATATTATTCTTTTTGTACCGCACTATTTTATGCGTGTAGGTGATCGACTTCTACTACGTTACGCGGTCGCTTCGGCAAGCCAATGCCGCTGTCTCAAATTGGCATAAATCGGCTTGCATGATCAGCTTGTTTGTCGTGTTGCCATACCGACGTGTTCGGTTGCCTTGGGGACTTCGGCATCGCCGAGGGAGCTCTACCTCACCGAGTGTTCGGCGCACAGGCCATACTTCTTTTATTACTGACTTTGCATAAATTATTTATTATGCAACAATTTTATTCATCATTATTACCATTATCTCCGGTTTGCACTATTTTTTGTGCACAGGTAAATGAGTCGAGTTGGGAAGTGTTGTCTCCTCGGCTGGACGGGAGGTTTTGTCAACACTTCATTAACCCGCACCGGGGGCTTCGACGTCACTCTGCCGGCCCGCTTTGGCCGTGCTATGCCACCACTTCAGAGTGCCGAGCTCTTCGCTCCGCCACCTTGGGACCGGCTTGGGGGATGGAACCTTGTCCTGCATCAAGCTTGGACCGCGTCATCAATGCCGAACACATTAACAAGCTAAGTCGCTTTCATGCTAAAAAACTTTTGGTTTTAAATTTTTTTCGGTTCGACCAAGCGTCATACTTCCTTGTTAAAACTTTTTTTGTGACGCACAAATTCAAATATCCTGTTTACTTGGGGGCTTCCTTCATGAAGCTTTTCCTCTTGCATATGATTATACTTGTATGACTTTGTTCCTTGTTCATGTATTATGCCACAATATGCACCATATTGACCTAAGTGTTCCGCAAGCTGGGTTGCCTGGCTCCTGTGCTTACCCCTACGTTCCCGATTGTTTGGCTAGGGAGTAAAGGGAGCACCTCTGCGATTGTCACGACCGTGTCATCCGAGCTCTGACCTCAGACTGGGTGAAGCCGAAAGCTAGCGCTCTTATTGTTTTCAATCATGGTCGGCACACACCGGAAATCATGAGTACAAAAATTCTATTGCACAATTCTCATAGTAATAATGAGCACTGAAGAAAGGTATCGGTGGGGGTACTATTTTCTTCGAAGATGCTTCTTACACTTCGTCCCGTAATATAGCATAAGCTTCCTGAGCGCGCTTTGCCTGTTACAGCCTTATGGCCTGATTGCCTGGTTATCGGAAACACCATCGATATTCTCGACAGGTGGAGTACATAACACTCTTTGGCCCTTGACCGAAGAGGGAGAAGCCGACGGTCGGTTAAGACACATTTAAAGTTCGGGTGAACACAGATATGATATAAGTACTTCGGTACATACAATCATCATACATAAAATAAACATATATCACCGGTATTTGTATTCAGTATACAAGCGTGCCTTCTGTAATTATCGTTATAAAGCCATAAATATGCATCAATTTGACTTAAGATTTTGGCCAAGCTGGGTTGCCGGGCTCCTGTGCTTACCCCTACGTCCCCGATTGTTCGGCTAGGTGGTAAAGGGAGCACCTCTATGATTGTTACTACCGGGTCATCCGATTAAGTACCTCAGACTGGATGAAGCCGAAAGCTAGCAATCTTAAAGGATCACATTGGTCGGCAACGACGGAAGTGAAAATTTTGGTTTATTAACACCATAGAGTTCGAGAACTTTCGCCGAACTAAATCCTCAATATTTTTCTCCCGCATTGATCAGAGGTGAGGTTTCATGATCATGGTCGTCATGACAACCCAAAGAAAGGAACCGATAGCGGGACTATTTTCTTTGGAAGATGTTTCTTACGTTATAAAGTAATATACCATATCTCTCTGCGTACCTTTGTTTATAAACCGTATGGCCGGATTGCCTTGTTTTCCATAAATCTTCGCCCTTATCTCGACTATATAAAGTAGGAAAACACTCCTTGGCTACTAGCCAAAGAGGTTGAAGCCGATGGTCTGTCAACAAAGTTTTGTACAATGCGGGATCTGAGCATTAATGATGTAAAGTACTTGGGTACATAGAATCATTACACATACATTGCGAGAAAAAATCAATTTTTCGCAGCCAATCGTTTAAAGAGCTAATGGCACAGTCTCTTTGAGACACCAGAGCAGCTAACACAACGCTCTCATAGTTCCTTATTGGCATTAATTCCCTATCTATTGAGCTCCTCGAGGCCTACATTGGCGAGCTCAGCTTTCGTTAGCTCAAACTCATTTATGAGATCTTTATTTTCTTTTCGAGGAGTTTGTGTTTCACACAAGCAATTTGTTTTCAAATGGATATCGATCCTTAATTCGGCCACCCGTGCCCACAATAAGGCTCGGGGGCTGCTGGGCTTCGTGCTCATTATTTATAAATATTAAAAGGGGCACATCGATCCCCTGATCTGGTGTTGCCACCCGACCAGTGTCTCGGGGGCTACTGCATTGCCTATTTCAATGCAGAAAATTCCAACTGCCAAGTGTTCGGCTTGACCGAACTATGGGCAAACGTGTCTTCGGATAACAATAGGTACCATTTAGACATATCCGGCGTCAAGCTAAATATATTACGACAACTTTTCAAGACCCTCTCTCAAGGGCCCATTCGCTGATCACTATTATCTCTAATATATTACACTGCGTTTCTATTCCTACGTGTGCTACTGAGCTAGGAGTTGATCCTCAGGCCAATTTCGCGCATCGACCTGAGTCTCAGGGGCTACTAGGATCAGCGGTTTCATGTTTTCCTTCAGGTGCATCTCAGGTTTTAGACCGACACACACCTTGAGGGCTACTAGTTATACATGTTGACAGCGAATAAATTTACACGCATCAGAAATAAAATCCGTAAACAATCAGCCCAAGCCCGAGGTGGTGCACCGCCTTGGAGGTATTCCGGCATAAAGCTCGAATTTGAATGGCTGGCTCCATAGAGGGCATTTCCGGAATTAATCTCGGCTAAACTCCTTCAAACTTTTTTGAACCGGGGTGTTCTATGACACCTCGTATATAGTCCGGTGTTGGAGCTCGGATACGGTCCGGCGTTGGAGCTTGAACATAGTCCGGCGTGGGGGCTTGGATACAATCCGGCGTTGGAGCTTGGAAGCGGTCCGGCGTGTGTGCTCGGCTGCGAAAGATACCTCGAATACAGTCCGATGTTGGAGCTCGGATGTGAGAAGACACCGCCGCACGGGAAACACTTCAAAACCGAGGTGTGGCATAAAATGTAACAAGGCATTGATAAAGGCCGAGAACTTAATAGGGCTCCTTAGATACCCGACGTGTTAACTTTTCGGATTCACTTCGGCGATCCTCAAGATCGAAGATGATAAGATTTGTTGAACCATCTTTCAAGACCGATGACCAAAGATGAAGAAAAGTTCGGAAGAATCGAGGAGCATCCCCAACTTGAAGACCGATTCAGGGGGCTACTGACGGTGTCCTAGACTAGGTGGTACTCACTGCTACGTCTTGAGCCTGCGTTGGTTTTCCCCGAAGAGGAGAGGATGATGCAGCACAATAGCGTAAGTATTTCCCTCAGTTTTTGAGAACCAAGGTATCAATCCAGTAGGAGGCCACGCACAAGTCCCTCGTACCTGCACAAAACGATAGCTACTCGCAACCAACGCGATTAGGGGTTGTCAATCCCTTCACGGTCACTTACGAGAGTGAGATCTGATAGAGATAATATTTTTTTGGTATTTTTGGTATATAGATGCAAAGTAAAAATAAAAGGCAAAGTAAAAACAAAGCAAGTATAAAAAGTGATGGAGATTGATATGATGAGAATAGACCCGGGGGCCATAGGTTTCACTAGTGGCTTCTCTCAAGAGCATAAATATTCTACGGTGGGTGAACAAATTACTGTTGAGTAATTGACAGAATTGAGCATAGTTATGAGTATATCTAGATATGATCATGTATATATGCATCATGTCCATGACAAGTAGACCAAAACGATTCTGCATCTACTACTATTACTCCACTCATCGACCGCTATCCAGCATGCATCTAGAGTATTAAGTTAAAAACAGAGTAACGCCTTAAGCAAGATGACATGATGTAGAGGGATAAATTTATGCAATATGATAAAAACCCCATGTTGTTATCCTCAATGGCAACAATACAATACGTGCCTTGCAACCCTTTCTGTCACTGGGTAAGGACACCGCAAGATTGAACCCAAAGCCATGCACTTCTCCCATTGCAAGAACTACCAATCTAGTTGGCCAAACCAAACGGATAATTCGAAGAGACTTGCAAAGATAACTCAATCATACATAAAATAATTCAGAGAAGATTCAAATATTATTCATAGATAAGTTGGATCATAAACCCACAATTCATCGGTCTCAGCAAACACACCGCAAAAAGAAGATTACATCGAATAGATCTCCACGAGAGAGGGGGAGAACATTGTATTGAGATCCAAAAAGAGAGAATAAGCCATCTAGCTACTAACTATGGACCCGAAGGTCTGAGGTAAACTACTCACACTTCATCGGAGAGGCTTTTATGATGATGTAGAAGCCCTCTGTGGTGGATGCCCCCTCCGACGGAGCTCCGGAACAGGACCCAAGATGGGATCTCGTGGATACAGGAAGTTGCGGCGGTGGAATTAGGTTTTTGGCTCCTCATCTGATCGTTTGGGGGTACGTAGGTATATATAGGAGGAAGGAGTACGTCGGTGGAGCAACAGGGGGCCCACGAGGCAGGGGGCGCGCCTAGGGGGCGCCTCGTGACCGCCTCCGTTGTTCCTTGGCGTGAGGGTCCAAGTCTTCGGATCACGTTCGTGAGAAAATCACGTTCAAGGTTTCATTCCGTTTGGACTCCGTTTGATATTCTGCTTTCTTGAAACACCGAAAAAGGCAAAAAACAACAATTACAGGCTGGGCCTCCGGTTAATAGGTTAGTCCCAAAATAATATAAAAGTGGAAAATAAAGCCCAATATAGTCCAAAACAGTATATAAAGTAGCATGGAGCAATAAAAATTATAGATACGTTGGAGACGATCGCATCCCCAAGCTTAATTCCTGCTCGTCCTCGAGTAGGTAAATGATAAAAAAAGAATTTTTGATGCGGAGTGGTACTTTGGCATAATTTCAATGTAAATCTTCTTAATTGTGATATAAATATTCAGATCCGAATGAATACAAAATAAAAGTTCATATTGATAAAAGAAATAGTAATACTTCAAGCACACTAATCAAAGTAATCATGTCTTCTCAAAATAGCATGGCAAAAGAAAGTTCATCCCTACAAAATCATATAGTTAGGCTATGCTTCATTTTCGTCACACAAAGATGTTCCCAACTTCTATAACCCCGATGATAAGCCAAGCAATTGTTTCATACTTAAATAATCTCAAACTTTTTCAACCTTCACACAATACATGAGCGTGAGCCATGGATATAGCACTATGGGTGGAATAGAATATGATGATGGGGATCGTGTGGAGAAGACAAAAAAGGAGAAAGTCTCACGTTGACGAGGATAATCAACGGGCTATGGAGATGCCCATCAATTGATGTCAATCATGAGGAGTAGGGATTGCCATGCAACGGATGCACTAGAGCTATGAATGCTCAACAAAAGAAAACTAGTGGGTGTACATCCAACTTGCTTGCTCATGAAGACCTAGGGCATTTGAGGAAGCCCATCATAGGAATATACAAGCCAAGTTCTATAATGAAAAATTCCCACTAGTATGAAAAAGACAACTTATGAGACTCACTATATGAAAAACATGGTGCTACTTTGAAGCACAATATATGAGACTCACTACATGAAGAACAAGGTGCTACTTTGAAGCACAAGTGTGGAAAAAGAGATAGTAACATTGCCCATTTTATTTATTTTCTCTTTTTTTGGGCCTTTTTTTTTTCTTTTCGGCCTTTCTCTTTTTTTGGGCAATGCTCTAATAATGATGATCATCACACTTCTATTGATTACAACATAAGGATAACAACTCAAAACTAGAACAAGATATGACTCTATATGAATGCCTCCGGCGGTGTACCGGGATGGTGCGATGAATCAAGAGTGACATGTATGAAAAATAATGCATGGTGGCTTTGCCACAAATACGATGTCGACTTCATGATCATGCAATGGCAATATGACAAAAGTAAGGTATGTCATGATGATGATCGAAATGGTGGAAAGTTGCATGGCAATATATCTCGGAATGGCTATGGAAATGCCATAATAGGTAGGTATGGTGGTTGTTTTGAGGAAGATATAATTAGGTTTATGTGTGATAGAGCGTATCATATCACGGGGTTTGGATGCACCGGCGAAGTTTGCACCAACTCTCAATGTGAGAAAGGGTAATGCACGGTACCGAAGAGGCTAGCAATGGCGGAAAGGTAAAAGTGCATATAATCCATGGACTCAACATTAGTCAAATGAACTCATATACTTATTGCAAAATTTTAGAAGTCATCAAAAATCAAGTACTACTCGCATACTCCTAGGGGGATAGATTGGTAGGAAAAGATCATCGCTCGTCCCCGACCGCCATTCATAAGGATGCACAAGCCAGGTACACTTCATGTTTCAAATTTGTTACACAACTTTAACCATACGTGCATGCTACGGGATTTGCTAAGTTCAACACAAGAATTCTTTAAATTCATAATCACCCAACCAACTTTAATATTACCACCTCCATATCTCAAAACAATTATCAAGCATCAAACTTATCTTAGTATTCAACGCACTCAAAAGAAAGTTTCACATATCTTGAATACCAAGTATATTAACTCTCAAAATAATCTAAGTGAAGCATGAGAGATTAATAGTTTCTTTAAAACAAATCCACCACCGTGCTCTAAAAGATCTAAGTGAAGCACTAGAGCAAAAATTATCAAGCTCAAAAGATATAAGTGAAGCACTATGAGCATAACTGTCAAACTCAAAAAATATATGTGAAGCACTATGAGCATTCTATCAAATTCCAATTCATGTATGGCTCTCTCAAAAGGTGTGTACAACAAGGATGATTGTGGTAAACTAAAAAGCAGAGACACAAATAATACAAGACGCTCCAATCAAAACACTTATCATGTGGTGAATGAAAATATAGCTCCAAGTAAATTACCGATGGAAGTAGACGAAAGAGGGGATGCCTTCCGGGGCATCCCCAAGCTTTGACTTTTTGCTGTCCTTGGATTATCTTGGGGGTGCCATGGGCATCCCCAAGCTTAGGATCTTGCCACTCCTTGTTCCATAATCCATTAAAAGAATTCACCCAAAACTTGAAAACTTCACAACACAAAACTCAATAGAAATCTCGTGAGCTCCGTTAGAGAAAGAAAACAAAAGACTACTTTAAGGTACTGTAATGAACTCATTATTTATTTATATTGGTGTTAAACCTACTGTATTCCAACTTCTCTATGGATCGTAAACTATTTCACTAGCCATAGATTCATCAAAATAAGCAAACAACACACGCAAAACAGAATCTGTCAAAAACAGAACAGTCTGTAGTAATCTGTAACTAATGCAAACTTCTGGAACTCAAAAAATTCTACAAAAATTAGAAGACCTAGACAATTTGTTTATTGATCAGAATAAATTGGAATCAGTATTTTATCACGTTATGGTGATTTTAAACAATTCGGGCACTGAGCACAAAGTTTCTGGAAATTACAGCAAGATCAAATAACTATCATCCAAGAAGATCCAATAGGTTTAACTTGGCACAAACACTAATTAAAAGATAAAACCACATCTAAAAAGAGGCTAGATGGATTATTTATTCCTAAACATGAGCAAAAACAAAAAACAAAAAATAAAATTGGGTTTCCTCCCAACAAGCGCTATCGTTTAACGCCCCTAGCTAGGCATAAAAGCAATGATAGATCTAGGTATTTCCATCTTTGGTAGGCAATTCTTCAATGAGGCATCCATCTTTCTTGGAAATTTCTTTCTTTCTAGTAATTTTCAAATTTTTAGGCCAAAGATCGAAAGATTCATTCATAGCAAATGGTTCCTTAATGATAGTAAAAAGATCGGGATGAATACTTATAGATTTAAGATCCGCAGTTTCCTTACTAGATGATTCACCCTTATTTTTAGGAACATATATAAGCTTGGCAATTTTAGTGGGAGGACTAGGAGTATTCTTTACGGAAGAAAAAGCGGTTCCCAAGTTGGTAATGATACCCTCAAGTTTATCGATTCGAGTGGAATCTAGATTTATCTTCTCATTAACCATAGGTTCCTTCTCATTAATATTTTTCAAAGTCATTCATACCTTAGACCCATATTGAGTAATTTGATTATGGATCTTTTTATCTAGATTTTCAATGGATTCAGTGGTAGCAACTTTGTTTTCAATAATTTCGAGCCTTTGCATAACATGCTCTAAAGTTAACATAGTTCCATTAACCAAAAGAGGTGGTGAGCCAAATAAATCTATTAAAGCATTATAAGAATCAAAAGTATGGCTACCCAAGAAATTCCCTCCGGTAATGGTATCAAGGATATATCTATACCAAGGATTAGCACCTACGTAAAAATTACGAAGAAGAACTGAAGTAGATTGCTTCCTGGTAGATCTATTTTGAGCATTGTAAATTCTATACCAAGCGTCTTTTGATTTTTCTCCCTCCCTTTGCTTAAAATTTAGAAATTCATTCTCGGGAGATAACGGAGAAGATATGAGACTAGTCATGACGGCAAGCGAGCAAACTAACACACGAGCAAACAATGGACGAGAAAAAAAGGCAACGGAAAGAGAGAAGGAGATTGGGAAAGAGAGGGCGAATAAAACGGCAAGGGTGAAGTGGGGGAGAGGAAAACGAGAGGCAAATGGCAAATAATGTAATGCGAGAGATAGGGATTGTGATGGGTACTTGGTATGTTGAATTTTGCGTAGACTCCCCGGCAACGGCGCCAGAAATCCTTCTTGATACGTCTTGAGCTTGCGTTGGTTTTCCCCGAAGAGGAGAGGATGATGCAGCACAATAGCGTAAGTATTTCCCTCAGTTTTTGAGAACCAAGGTATCAATCCAGTAGGAGGCCACGCACCAGTCCCTCGTACCTGCACAAAACGATAGCTACTCGCAACCAACACGATTAGGGGTTGTCAATCCCTTCACGGTCACTTACGAGAGTGAGATCTGATAGAGATAATATATTTTGGTATTTTTGGTATATAGATGCAAAGTAAAAATAAAAGGCAAAGTAAAAACAAAGCAAGTATAAAAAGTGATGGAGATTGATATGATGAGAATAGACCCGGGGGCCATAGGTTTCACTAGTGGCTTCTCTCAAGAGCATAAATATTCTACGGTGGGTGAACAAATTACTGTTGAGCAATTGACAAAATTGAGCATAGTTATGAGTATATCTAGATATGACCATGTATATAGGCATCACGTCCGTGACAAGTAGACCGAAATGATTCTGCACCTACTACTATTACTCCACTCATCGACCGCTATCCAGCATGCATCTAGAGTATTAAGTTAAAAACAGAGTAACGCCTTAAGCAAGATGACATGATGTAGAGGGATAAATTCATGCAATATGATAAAACCCCCATCTTGTTATCCTCGATGGCAAAAATACAATACGTGCCTTGCAACCCTTTACATCCTTTGGTAAGGACACCGCAAGATTGAACCCAAAGCCATGCACTTCTCCCATTGCAAGAACTACCAATCTAGTTGGCCAAACCAAATGGATAATTCGAAGAGACTTGCAAAGATAACTCAATCATACATAAAATAATTCAGAGAAGATTCAAATATTATTCATAGATAAGTTGGATCATAAACCCACAATTCATCGGTCTCAGCAAACACACCGCAAAAAGAAGATTACATCGAATAGATCTCCACGAGAGAGGGGGAGAACATTGTATTGAGATCCAAAAAGAGAGAATAAGCCATCTAGCTACTAACTATGGACCCGAAGGTCTGAGGTAAACTACTCACACTTCATCGGAGAGGCTTTGATGATGATGTAGAAGCCCTCTGTGGTGGATGCCCCCTCCGACGGAGCTCCGGAGCAGGACCCAAGATGGGATCTCGTGGATACAGGAAGTTGCGGCGGTGGAATTAGGTTTTTGGCTCCTCATCTGATCGTTTGGGGGTACGTAGGTATATATAGGAGGAAGGAGTACGTCGGTGGAGCAACAGGGGCCCACGAGGCGGGGCGCCCTAGGGGCGCCCCACCTCGTGACCGCCTCCGTTGTTCCTTGGCGAGGGTCCAAGTCTTCGGATCACGCTCGTGAGAAAATCACGCTCAAGGTTTCATTCTGTTTGGACTCTGTTTGATATTCTGCTTCTTCGAAACACTGAAAAAGGCAAAAAAAAAAGCAATTCTAGGCTGGGCCTCCGGTTAATAGGTTAGTCCCAAAAATAATATAAAAGTTGAAAATAAAGCCCAATATAGTCCAAAACAGTAGATAAAGTAGCATGGAGCAATCAAAAGTTATAGACACGTTGGAGATGTATCACTCACCACGTCGTCTCCCGATCAGTTGGATTGGGCCGAGGACCCCAGGGCCGAATACTCATGGGCCAGTTCGGACTACCGATGACATGTACAAGGAAGATTCCACAAGACTTGGTGATCAAGCCAAGGACTCCTCTCCCCGGCGTATTCGGCTAGGACTCCTGTAACCCTAGGCCTCTGGTGCATTATATAAGCCGAGGCCAGGCTAGTCGATACGAGGTTGATATATGCTAGATCATTATGACATTACTCATCATACCTCTAGGGCTTAGACCACAACATATGATCTCGAGGTAGATCAACTCTTGTAACACTCATATTCATCAAGGTCAATCAAGCAGGAAGTAGGGTATTACCTCCATAGAGAGGGCCCGAACCTGGGTAAACATCGTGTCCGCCGTCTCCTGTTACCATCGATCCTAGACGCACAGTTCGGGACCCCCTACCCGAGATCTGCCGGTTTTGACACCGACACCCCCCCCCCCCAAAAAAAACTCTCACGAACCCACACACTATATCTCTCTATGTTTGTATCTCTCTCACACAACCCCACGTAGGTGGTGTACGTATACAAGAAGAGAATAGGTGCTCTGTGCATGTACTCACACTTCGTGCCCAGCCACAACCGCGCGGGTACACTATGGAGCTCATTTCTATACAAAATGGCAGCCCACGTGCTAATTTGAACGCGTGTAGCGGTTGTTTACCTACCGAGGTCGTGTACCATGCGTGCACGAAACAAAGTTCGACTTGATGCGTTGGTGCGTTATTTTTAAATGAAGTTATATCGCTCAATGGCACGTACACAGAATATAAAACGATTTTTATGGAGAAAAAGGTAGTCCGCTCCACTATATACAATGGAGCCTCCCTGCCTAGTTTGTCTCTCTTAAGAGTATCTCACACAAGGCTGCGGTGTCCTCTCTCTCTCTCTCACACTGTTGATCACTGATCCAGCCGCATCCCGTCTGCCGGCGGAAAGGGAGGACGTGCATCATTTCTTTGTTCGACGGCGCCGAGGCAGCACGTCCCGATCTGCAGTACACGCTGTTCTCTCTGACCAAGCTCCGGCGCGGTAGGGCCTACGCCACCTGCTAGCTGCCATGGTATGGGCAGATTCCGCCCACCGCCGCTCACCTAGTTACATCCCGACGACCTCCAGGTATCCCCTCCGGCCTTGCTCCACTGCCCGTCTTCCCACGTCGCTGCATGTGGATCTTCCATAGTTCTTTGCACAAAACGTAGCTCGTCCGCCGTACTTTCCATATTGCAATATCGTCCTCACACTGTTTTAGACATACACAACCGTGCTGTTATCTTCCCTTAGGACAAGGAATATGCTTCTTTTTTGTCGTCGCAACTGTCGTCAACAATATTTGTCTTTTTACAAATTTCAAATGGGCATATTTTAGAGTGTAGATTCACTCATTTTGCTTCGTATGTGTACTCCCTCCGTTAGTAAATATTTGTCTTTCTAGAGATTTCAACAAGTGACTACATACGGAGCAAAATGAGTGAATCTACACTCTAAAATATGTCTATATACATCCGTATGTAGTAGTCCATTTGAATCTCTAAAAAGACAATATTTGAGTAGTCACTCGTTGAAATCTCTAGAAAGACAAATACTCCAGAGTATATTTAAGAACCGAGGGGGTAGTGCACAGCCGCATGGGAGACTCAGACCGGTCATTGTGCCGCATTAATAGTGAGTAATGAGCAGTCAAATCATAAGCCCCACCTTTCCCACTGTAAGTTGCTCGGAAGAAGCAACCATCAATACGCTCTTCTTTGAATCCGCTCATACTACTCCATCCGTCACTGTTTATAGAGCGCGCTTCAGAAAGAGAAAATCTCTAGGACCAAGGTGACTAGCGATCGGCCTGAAAAATAGCATTGGTAGCTATAGCACGGCGTCTATTACTAGAGGAAATAATGCGTACACACATGCATGCAGTGCTTCCACCCCGGGTACACACATGCATGCACTTACTCCACTCTGTAGTACTACATCGTGAGAAAATTGCGGTTACCATGCCCTAATTAATTGAGCATTAAACAAAACGCGTCTAAAGTCTCTCTGGTGGTGGAAATGCATTGAGAGAAATGAATCATAATGAAGCGCGTCCTGTAAACTGTGACGGAGGGAGGAGTAGTATGAAGGTGCAAAACCAAGTACGCGTATGGCCAGTCGATCAACGCACCTCCTCTTGGCATATCACTGACATGTGGGACCGGAGTGTGAGCAAACCGATCTCAATTGACGGCAAAATGGCCAACCTGCCATTCCTTGAGAGAGACGAGGAGCGAGAACACACAGACGGGCTTGCACGGAGGCCAAGATATATTCGAGCATGGTTGATCGATATCATCATTACATGTTGGGCTGTCGTTTTCTGCCCTTATCCGGAATTAAATGTGTACTATATCAGAGATTAAGAAAAATAAGAGTACAGAGGCTCCACCATGCGGGTCTAGTAGTAGTACTACTCGTACTACTAAACCTTGCGCTTGGCTCTTTGCCTCTTCGTGAAGTTGAACAATGATGGTACTCCGCATGTTCGGTACTACAGTGTATGCCTCGCAACGACACCGAATGAATCGATGCATGTCCATCGCTCGGGCGACGGCACGTTGCATTAGTCAAAAGCGTGCGAGCTTCACCTTGTCCTGCAAGCTTCTCCTCGTTCATGAGTTGACGGACACACCAACAAGTAGTGCTAGTCCATACTCCCTCCTTTCCGGTTAATATGGCTTAATCTTTTTTGCGGGTAAATGAGAGAGCTTTATTCATATATAAGCATTCTTAGGACGATCAGCCAAGACACTAGTCACTAGGAAGCGAGGTACCCTGCAAAAAAAGAAGTAGGAAGCGAGGTGTTTCATCAAGCCAGCTCTCGGCCACATTCGAAGTGCAGCAAGCACGGTTCGCACAAAGATGTGCCGCAAGGTTTGCTGACCTGTTTACATGCTGAATAACAAAAGAAAACAGGAAATATTACCGAGCGCTCCCATTTGTAACAGGATATGAGCCAGAATTAAGCAAGAATTGTGGCGAGTGTTCCATGCAATCAACTTCCATTATCACATGTGAGAACCCTCGAAGAGAACCAAATGTGTTGAAGATTGCTTTATCACATTTTAAAAATATAATAAGAGTGCAGACGCTCCTCCATCCGGTTCCTAGTACTAGTATAGTAGTACATACCTCTATAGACTATAGTAGTAGTACTAGTACTAGTAAACTTTGCGCTTGGCTGGTCGCCTCTTCGGGAAGTGCAACAATAATATTACCAGTATAGTGTATGCTTCTGGCAATATGACACCGAATTAACTGTTGCACGTCCACCGCCTGAGCGAAGGACAGCTTGCATTAGTCAAAAGTTTCTCCTTGTCCTACGAGCCAGGTGGCGCAAGCTTCTCCCGTCCTACAAACTTCTCCTCGTTCGGCAAGTTGACGAGACACAACAAAGTAATGCTAGTCCATACCGCCTCCTCTCCGGTTAATATGGCTTAATTTCAAACAAGATAAATACACTGTCTGTCACTGTATATTTGTAAAAATACGGTCAATGGACTTCATAATACGCTCATTACGCTCAATATATACATTTTCCGGTGTTTATACGGTCACTAGCTCACCCTGGCTGAGTATGTGTGTGTATGCACGTGTAGGTTGAGCACTTGGGCGTGACCGTGTGTGTTCCGTCGTGTGCTCGGACATGCATGCATTAGGGCGTCGAGCGCGTTTTTGCGTCCATGTGTACGTGTGACTGTTTCATACACATAGGGGGAGTACGTGTAGGGGCCACTAAGGGAGCAGTCAAATCACACAGTAAGTTAGTCAGAAGAAGCAACCATCATTTCACTCTTCAATGACACATACGCAATATAAAATGGTTGATATGGAGAGAAAAAGAAAACCACTATATATTACACTAGCAGAGCCTAAGCTACAAGCCTGCTTGCTTGGGTTGCTCTCTTCACAAGCATAGAACGACGGTGGCCAAACCGCTGGTCACATATCCGGCCTGATCCCGCAGCTGGGGAAGGGAACAATGTTCTGCGTAGACGCGGTCGACATCGGCGGGGGAGAAAATCCACAGTCGGTGCGTCCCAATCGGGGGTCACCGCGGTATGGGCCGATGCCGCGTCCCAACCGCCCTTCTAGCTACAGCCCGACGTCTGTTTCAGAAATATTAGTGCATGTTAACAAAAATTATACTAGTATCATTGTTCCGTTTCAAAAAAAAGCATATAAGCTATTACTTCTTACCCAAAGGATCTTCATATCCAACAGACACAAAATATACATTCGAATGTTGGAACTTACTTTCACTTCTGATCTGATGTTGAGGTAATTGCTGCATCGCCACCAAAACCCACCATCTCTTAAGATAAACTAGACCGAGCTAACCCCTATATAAGCATATTACTAAGATAAACAGAAGGCATTGTAGAATCATATAGGACGTGAGCTTGTCAATCTAAATGTGGAGGGACACCAGCTTAGCCCCGGCCAGCAGCTTGGGCGGAACTATGAAGAAGGTCATTGATGTCTACTACACAACCTTCTTCTTGTAGACGTTGTTGGGCCTCCAAGTGCAGATGTTTGTAGGACCGTAGCAAATTTCCCTCAAGTGGATGACCTAAGGTTTATCAATCCATGGGAGGCGTAGGATGAAGATGGTCTCTCTCAAGCAACCCTACAACCAAATAACAAAGAGTCTCTTGTGTCCCCAACACACCCAATACAATGGTAAATTGTATAGGTGCACTAGTTCGGCAAAGAGATGGTGATACAAGTGCAATATGGATGGTAGATATAGGTTTTTGTAATCTGAAAATATAAAAACAACAAGGTAACTAATGATAAGAGTGAGCACAAACAGTATTGCAATGCTAGGAAACAAGGCCTAGGGTTCATACTTTCTGCAAGTTCTCTCAACAATAATAACATAATTGGATCATATAACTATCCCTCAACATGCAACAAAGAGTCACTCCAAAGTCACTAATAGCGGAGAACAAACGAAGAGATTATGGTAGGGTACGAAACCACCTCAAAGTTATTCTTTCCTATCAATCCGTTGGGCTATACCTATAAGTGTCACAAACAGCCCTAGAGTTCTTACTAGAATAACACCTTAAGACACAAATCAACCAAAACCCTAATGTCACTTAGATACTCCAATGTCACCTCAAGTATCCGTGGGTATGATTATACGATAAGCATCACACAATCTCAGATTCATCTATTCAACCAACACATAGAAGCTCAAAGAGTGCCCCAAAGTTTCTACCAGAGAATCAAGACGAAAACGTGTGCCAACCCCTATGCATAGGTTCATGGGCGGAACCCGCAAGTTGATCACCAAAACATACATCAAGTGAATCACATGATATCCCATTGTCACCACGGCAAGACATACATCAAGTGTTCTCAAATCATTAAAGACTCAATCCGATAAGATAACTTCAAAGGGAAAACTCAATCCATTACAAGAGAGTAGAGGGGGAGAAGCAACATAAGATCCAACTATAATAGCAAAGGTCGCGATACATCAAGATCGTACCAAATCAAGAACACGAGAGAGAGAGAGAGAGAGAGAGAGAGAGAGAGATCAAACACATAGCTACTGGTACATACCCTCAACCCCGAGGGTGAACTACTCCCTCCTCGTCATGGAGAGCGCCGGGATGATGAAGATGGCCACCGATGAGGGTTCCCCCCCGCAGGTGCCGTAATAGGGTCCCGATTGGTTTTGGTGGCCACAGAGGCTTGCGGCGGAACTCAGATCTATTCTGTTCCCCGATCGCTTTAGGGTATATGGATATATATAGGCGAAGAAATACGTCGGGAGCCACGAGGGTGGAGGGCGCGCTGGGGGGGCGCGCCTTGCCTCGTGCCTTCCTCGTTGCTTCCTTGACGTGGACTCCAAGTCTCCCGGGTTGCTTTCCTTCCAAAAATAACTTCTCTAGAAAGTTTCATTCCGTTTCGACTCGCTTGATATTCCTTTTCTTCAAACATCAAACAAGGGAAAAACAGAATCGCACTGGGCTCGGGTCAATAGGTTAGTCCCAAAAGTAATATAAAAGTGTATAGTAAAGCCCATAAACATCCAAAACAGATAATATAATAGCATGGAACAATCAAAATTATAGATACATTGGAGACGACAAGATCCCCAAGCTTAATTCCTGCTCGTCCTCGAGTAGGTAAATGATAAAAACAGAATTTTTGATGTGGAATGCTACTTGGCATAATTTCAATGTAATTCTTCTTAATTGTGGTATGAATATTCAGATCCGAAAGTGTGACACCCCCGATTCAATCGTACACTAATCATGCACGCAAATGTGTACGATCAAGATCAGGGACTCACGGGAAGATATCACAACACAACTCTAAAACATAAATAAGTCATAGAAGCATCATAATACAAGCCAGGGGCCACGAGGGCTCGAATACAAGTGCTCAATCATAGAAGAGTGAGCGGAAGCAACAATATCTGAGTACATAAATAAGTTAAACAAGTTTGCCTTAAGAAGGCTAGCACAAACTGGTATACAGATCAAAGAGGCGCAGGCCTCCTGCCTGGGATCCTCCTAAACTACTCTTGTTCATCGGCATCGGCCTGCACGTAGTAGTAGGCACCTCCAGTGTAGTAGGAGTCGTCGTCGACGGTGGCGTCTGGCTCCTGGGCTCTAGCATCTCGTCGCGACAACCAGAAAGAAATGAAAGGGGGAAAAGGGGAGAGAAAGCAACCGTGAGTACTCATCCAAAGTACTCGCAAGAACGGAGCTACACTACATATGCACGGGTATATGTGTAAAGGGCCATATCAGTGGACTGGACTGCAGAATGCAAGAATAAGAGTGGTATAACTAATCCTGTCGAAGACTACGCTTCTGGCAGCCTCCATCTTTGCAGCATGTAGAAGAGAGTATGTTGAAGTTCTCCAAGTAGCATCGCATAGCATAATCCTACCCGGCGATCCCCTCCTCGTCGCGCTGTTAGAGAGCGATCACCGGGTTGTATCTGGCACTTGGAAGGGTGTGTTTTATTAAGTATCCGATTCTAGTTGTCATAAGGTCAAGGTACAACTCAAGTCGTCCCTGTTATCAAGATCACGGCTATTCAATAGATTAACTTCCCTGCAGGGGTGCACCACATAACCCAACACACTTGATCCCATTTGGCCGGACACACTTTTCTGGGTCATGCCCGGCCGCGGAAGATCAACATGTCGCAGCCCCACCTAGGCCAACAGAGAGGTCAGCACGCCGGTCTAAACCTAAGCGCACAGGGGACTGGGCCCATCGCCCTTAGCACACCTGCATGTTGCGTGGGCGGCCGGAAGCAGAACTAGCCCCCTTAATACAAGAGCAGGCTTACGTTCCAATCCGGCACGCGCCGCTCAGTCGCTGACGTCACGATGGCTTCGGCTGATACCATGACGTCGAGTGCCCATAACTTTCCCACGTAGTTGGTTAGTGTGTATAGACCAAATGGCCAGACTCAGATCAAATACCAAGATCTCGTTAAGCGTGTTAAGTATCCGCGAACGCCAACCAGGGCCAGGCCCACCTCTCTCCTAGGTGGTCTCAACCTGCCCTGTCGCTCCGCCACAAAGTAACAATGGGGCCGTGGGAACCCAGGCCCACCTCTACCGGATGGAGCCACCGTCCTTTCAGCCCCTCATCGAATCACTTGCGGGTACTCAACGAGCTGACCCGACTTTAGTCACCACATGTGTCATGTATATAAAGTATATAGTATATACCGTGATCACCTCCCTAGTGATCACGCCCAAGAGTATAGCATGGCGACGGACAAGAGTGTAGGGCCACCGATGGAACACTAGCATCCTATTTTAAGCAATAGGATAGCAGTGTAAGGGTAACAATCAGAGCAACAATGATAGGCTATACAACGTAATAGGATTAACCGAAAGCAGTAACATGCTACACTACTCTAATGCAAGCAGTATAGAGAAGAATAGGCGATATCTGGTGATCAAGGGGGGGGGGCTTGCCTGGTTGCTCTGGCAAGAAGGAGGGGTCGTCAACTCCATAGTCGAACGGGGCGGCAGCAGCGTCGGTCTCGTAGTCTACCGGAGAGAAAAGGGGGAAGAAACAATAAATACAATGCAAACATAAGCATGATGATGCGTGACGTGACAATGAGCGGTGCTAGGTGTGCCCTAACGCAGTAGTAGGTGATACCGGCGAAGGGGGAAACATCCTCCAAAGTATTCCCGGTGTTTCGCGTTTCTGGACAGATGAACTGGAGGGGGAAGGTTGCAGGTTTGCTATGCTAGGGATGTGTGGCAGGCAAACGGGCTACGTATCCGGATTCGTCTCGTTGTTCTGAGCAACTTTCATGTACAAAGTTTTTCCATCCGAGCTACGGTTTATTTTATATTGATTTAAAAAGATTTAAATCACTTTTAGCATTTATTTAATTATTTTAATCCAACATTATCCAGAACAGTGCCCGCTGACGTCAGCAGTCAACAGAGGCGTTGACTGGTCAACTGACGTGTGGGTACCGTTTGTCACTAACTGTTTAGTCTAATTAGGGTTTAACTAATCTAATTACTGCTTAATTAAATTAACCAATTAATTAGATTAATTAATTAGGATTAATTATTTTAATTAACTAATAACTACTCCCTCCATTCCTAAATATAGGGTGTATAGTTTTTGGCATGGAAATTAAAGTACGCATGTGGAGGCTAAATTTCACAAGTTTTAGGCGAGATTACACCTGACTAATTGACATGAGAAAATAGAGGAGCTTGCATGATATAAGGAAATGTAATCAAATCCTTAAAAAAATTATCGAAACGAGTGGTGCAACACAATACACCTTATATTTTGGATTTTTTCTCAAAAATCTATACACCTTATATCAATGAACGGAGGGAGTACTTAATTATAAATTTTATTAATTCATTTTTATTTTTATTTTTCATTTTTCTTAAAACGTTCTGGGGCTGGGCCCCGTTTGTCATAGGGCCACTGGGCCGATGCGGGTTAGCAGGCGCTACGGGCGAACCCGACGGGCACGGGCGGGGCGAGCAGGCGATGGGCGCTGGGCGCCACTGACACGGTGCCCGCCAGCCACCGAGGGGCACGGTGTCGGCGGCCAAGTGCCCGCCGGAGGCGGCGACGGGCAGGGCGAGGCGCGCTGGCAGCGGAGGGGGGGCTACGACGGCGAGATGAATGGCTGTGGGCGGCAACGGCGCTGGCGGGGAGTAGCAGGTAGAGCGGGTAAGAGGGAGGAGAAGAGCAGAGCAATCGGCACTGCAGCTCATGGGCGAGAGCGTCTGTGCTGGGAGCGGGGCAGCAGGCGCGCATGGTGGCGCGGATAGAACCGCGCCTGAGCTGCGGCGAGCAGGGGGAGGGGTCCGGGCGGCAGCACAAGCAGCTGCAACGGCGGGGAGGCGCCGTGATGTGCGGGCGGAGCACGGCAAGAACAGGGAGGAGGAGGAGATGCCGGGGCCTCACCACGGGGCCGTGGGGTCTAGGCAGTGGGGCTTGAGGAGGAGGACGGAGACGACCGGGCGACGGTAGGCAACGACGATCCGGGGAAGGGAACGGCTTGATACGCGCGAGGCAGGGGTCCCGAGCTCCGATGCGTCTATGTAGTCGATGAAGACGGCGGATGCGGTTCTTCCGGCGCAGTCTGAGGCGGCAGGGTGGACGTCGGGCGCGAGGACGACGGGTCGGGCGCCGCTGTTCGATCCGTAAAGGTGGGGGAGCGGGAACGAGAGGAGGGGCGCAGTGAGGGGATATTCTAGGGTTTGGTGGGTTGGGGAGGCCATATGGCCAGGGAGACCGGGGTGATGGGCCAGCCTAGTGGGCGGCTGGTTGGGCCGTGGCCCGGGGAAGAGAGGGGGGGGGGGGTTATTTTGCTTTGTCTTTTGTTCATTTTTCTAACAGTTTTATTTATTTTAGTTAGCAAACCGTTCTACAAAAGTATAATCCCAGCTCCTAAATTAGCAAAATAGCATAGGCCACTTCCTCAACAAACTTGGTGACCAAATGAATTAGTTTAATATTTGTTTAGTAATTAAAAGCATTTAAATAATTGTTTTGCCGCGGTTTTTATCTACTATCGTGCATATAAATATTTTATAAAGACTTGGTTTATTCACCAATATTACTTATGAATTATTTGGCACATCCCGAACATTATAGTTTTAATATTTGAAAACCTTTATGGTGACTTGATTTTGAATTCGAATTTGAGTCGGTTTCGAACCAACGTGAGTTTAACAACAGTAATCGTGGTGACGTGGCATCAATAGTGGAGGGTCACTGTAGCGTGAATATCCGGGCGTCACAATTCTCCTCCACTAGAAGAAATCTTGTCCCGAGATTTAAGAGGCTTAAGGGAGGTGGTTCTGGTTATGAAATTCTAGCGAGTGTTCTCGGTCTTGGTTGCTCTTCTTGAATAAGTTGATCCATTACGTTGATGTCTTCATTTCTTTGCTTCAGATCATCATGATGAAGTCGTCATCCTTTCTTCGGGAACTCCATCGTACTTACGAAAGAATAAAAGGGGGGGCATTCCGGGAGAACGGACCTCTGCAAGGTTGACTATCTGGTCGATAACATCAGGGAAGGTGATGGAAAGTAACTCTCGAATTGAAACTTAAGAAAATATCGAGAGTAAGGTACGAAGGTACAATAAGAGGTTCCAAGCAGATAGATAGTTGCTCGAAGTCTGAACTAGAGTGAGAAAGGGGTTCAGAGCAGTGAGAGTAAGTATTGCGTCTGATACCAGAATAAAGCACTAGGAAGGTGGCCCGTGAATTACATATGAGGCCATGCGCAAGGAACAACCTTGCTAACAGGGGGTGTAAAGAAGAGTCAGGTTTCGATGCTGTGGAACTGTGGGTTATGGGCCCACCATGTGGGTAAAAAGAAGGAAGAGGGGTGACGTCTTGCACGACATCAGAAGCAAGTCATGTCGAGAATAACCACCAGTTATGTTGGCAGCATCGTTGGTACCAAGGGCGAGGGACGATGAGAACTATTCTCCGCCGCTGAACGAGGCGGACCAAGAGGAAAAGTTCTCGCCCATCGGTGGTTACCTAATGTCATCAACAAAAGTAACAGGTCTTTCCGCAGAATTGTACACCGAGATGTTTACATAAGCAGTGAATTATTACTACTTAGATTATATAGATCACAAGAAAGGTCAAACAAACCAATGAAGAGGAAAATGTGATCATCAGTTTAAACAGAACAATGGAAAGGAAAATGTGTTTAAACACACATTTCAGGGGTATATCTTTCCCAAGGACAAGCAGAGCATGATATCCATAACATGATAGAAGGTTGAAAACCCTTTAGGTAATGGGAGATAAATTTCATGACATTCCCCAAACAACGGTGTTTGGATAATTGACAAAGAAAATTTTAGCACTGGGCTTCAAATGTTCTTGTTGAAAATCATAGTACGATAGACATGCTTCGAGATAGCATTGACATGGCCATCAAGTAAGGTTTAGCATTTGGACGCACAAAGGATCCATTAGGAACAACTTACAGAATAAGTCTTACGATTTCCTCATGGAAGAATGGATAACCTTGCTAAAAGGAAATTATAACAATAGGTCCTCCGGCCAGGTGTGCTAGGCACGACATCACCTTACCGGGTCACATAAAGACCAATGTTACGACTTTTGGAAAATGTCCCAACCATCATATCCGACCGAGATTCAGTTCGGGTTGATGTCAGTATACCTCATACTCAGGATACCTGAGAAGGAAAGGTACAACACAAATTGACGAGACGACATTGTAAGATTCTCGGTAAATGAACTATGGAAGCAAGTTCCGAATCATGAGTTCATTATTAAATCAAGGAGAGAATGAGGAGGTGGCTGATGAACTCAGCGACAATTCATCGAGATCTCCAAAAGATGGATTTTCACAATTATGTGAACAAGGAGATAGCTTTTGTCAGTTCAAATGATATAAAGAGGTATGCTCGAGGAAACATACACGATTAAACATTGGTTGACGATGCACCCGAAATGCGGACTTAGGTAGCACAAACAATGTTACAATGGCGATTCGATAACCAATGGTCTAAGAATGAAATGTTGACCATTAACTTCAAAGCAATAAGGTTGCTACAAGTTTTTTTTTAAAATTCACTAGTCCATCTGTCGGTATTCCTGTTAGGATCAACACGGGGACCAAGAAAATAATGGTGATGGTGAAGTATCACTTATATCAAGAATTCTCAAGAGGTGGTGATATTCTCACAACATCCTTGACAAAAAGGCAGTAATACTACAAGGTAGATCATAATACAAGCTGGATAGTAAGTTTCATCCATAACATGAACAAGTTTGTGATGAAAGGAAGGTAAGGATGTTGTTGATGGTAACTCAAATTACGAAGGAACGAGGATGGCACTTATCGTCTAGAATTCCATTGATATCCTGGAAGGAGTCAAAATGTTGATGATGATCACGACAATTTGTTGTCGAGAGGATCCACAAAGAAGCAATTGAACAGCGACTGCATCAAGCAAAAGGACTGATGTAGCAAAAGATTATTGGAGCCACAGATACGACACAAACTCGGGGTCAAGTTTGTTGTTCGAGGTGAAACGGTAAGACGAGGAAAATCAACGTAAGATTAGCTCATCATCGAAAATTGTGCTCTGAGAAGAAGGACCAGGTAGCACAGTTAAAAGTTTGCACGATAATGATATAGCCGATAAGGCTTGGAAATGACTTGAAGGATTATTAAACTCGTAAGTAACGAGAATTACTTAGATTTATTGGATCAGAGTGTGGAATCGATTCACTTATCGGTGTTCTCGAGTGACTAATAACTCAGAACCTGGGGGAAATCTGAGATCGGTGAGAAGCAATACTAGATGAAGACTCGCAGGAAGCAACACAGTTCTCGAGATACCAGAGGTTAATACTCGAGGAAGATCAAAACAGAGGTTGCGGAGATGTATCGATCAACAGAAGACAAGTGCTTTAACTTGTCTGAGAAATGGAATCAAGGAGAAAATGTGGTCAGGACCGCGATTGCAAAGGATCAATACATAGATACCATATGATATCATACCAAGGAATAGTTATTATTACAAGAAGCTTTTATGATAAGTTCCACATCGGGCCCATGGGCATGAACACAAAGTTCAAGGTCGACTCCCACTTCTCCAATGCATAACCTTTCATTCACTTCACATTTTCGAAGAAGTTGTAGTGTTGAAATTTTATCTAGCGAAGCACCAGAAGAGTATGACTCGTGAAAACTTTCGGGTTCACACGGTTTTAGGGAGGGTATAGGTTCAACCCATCGGGGCATCTTAGAAACATATACCACAAGCTTCAAGAGTAAATATCACCAGCTCGAAAGCAGAGCAAGGTTGAGAAAGTAGAGGATACAATTTACCAAAGGCATTATGTATCCGAGGGAAGGCTCACAAGGTTATTGGATATGAAGGACACTGTCGGATAAAATCCATTAAAAGATCTGCCGGTCCATAACAGAGCTGATGTGAGCATCGAGACACAACCAGAGGAAGTAACAATGCAAAGGCATTGGATTATAGAAACAACTGACTAATCCAGAGCTCAAATGCAAAGGAATTGTGATTTTCAAATCAAGGAATCAGAAGCAATGTTCTGATTAGGGATGGATAAGTTGAATAGCCTTAGGGGTACAATCGACGACAATTGGATTGGTTGAGAACCAGCTCATGTTCAAAAATGACGTCTGAGCCGGAAAGATAATTTATGACGGTGTCAAAAGATACTAGTGAATATTGCTAGTGATATGGGAGCATCCATAATGTAAGCTTACAAGTATTTGCAGAGCAATAGTTCGAAGAGGATGCTCAAAAGGTCGGATAGTATTTTAGAGTACCTTATGAAGCATACGAACAACTGGGATGAACGAATCTTCGATAAGTGTGAGGAATTATTTGCAGGTGTATTCACGCTGAAAAGAGCTAACAGTAGGCACAAAGGATTTTCGAGATATTGGAAAATATTCCGTTGTATCTAGTAATATCAAGAGCATCTTGGGATGAAGGTCCGAACAGCGAGTGTATGTATTTATCCATAGGGATATATCGGTGATAGGGAATTGCAAAAGCGACGGGCACAAAGTCTCAAGAGAACATCAGAGGGTAACTCCGGAATCTTCTAGTGCAGCAGGCGATCATCTGTGATAAGGGCTCTCCGAAAGGAAGTAGTTACGAGAACCTAGAGTCAGAGTTAGTAAATTCGTTTTAACCCGAATAGAAGAGAGATCAGAGTCCCAGAGTAAAGACGAGGAATAAAAGATCCTAATACCACCCAATGGCGTCGTGGGCCCGTAAGGCACACAGCCATGTTAGTAAAAGTTTTGCAATGACTAGACTCGACTTTGGCCAAGGAGTGTGGAAGGGGTATTCCTACAGGCAGTCGGCTCTGATGCCAACTTATGACACCCCCGATTCAATCGTACACTAATAATGCACGCAAATGTGTATGATCAAGATCAGGGACTCACGGGAAGATAGCACAACACAACTCTAAAACATAAATAAGTCATAAAAGCATCATAATACAAGCCAGGGGCCTCGAGGGCTCGAATACAAGTGCTCGATCATAGAGGAGTCAGCGGAAGCAACAATATCTGAGTACGCATATAAGTTAAACAAGTTTGCCTTAAGAAGGCTAGCACAAACCGGGATACAGATCGAAGAGGCGCAGGCCTCCCGCCTCGATCCTCCTAAACTACTCCTGCTCGCCGGCAGCGGCCTCGCACGTAGTAGTAGGCACCTCCAGTAGTAGGAGTCGCCGCCGACGGTGGCGCCTGCCCTGGCTCCAAAGATCTGGTCGCGACAACCAAAAAGAAAGGAAAGGGGAAATAGGGAGAGAAAGCAACCGTGAGTACTCATCCAAAGTATCGGAAAGCAAGGAACTACACTACATATGCATGGGTATATGTGTAAAGGGCCATATCAAGGACTAGACTGCAGAATGCCGTAATAAGAGGGGATAACTAATCCCGTCAAGACTACGCTCGCAGCCTCCATCTTGCAAAGATGTAGAAGAGAGTAGATTGAAGTTCTCCAAGTAGCATCGCATAGCATAATCCTACCCGCGATCCTCCTCGTCGCCTGTTAGAGAGCGATCACCGGGTTGTATCTGGCACTTGGAAGCGTGTGTTTTATTAAGTATCCGGTTCTAGTTGTCATAAGGTCAAGGTACAACTCCAAGTCGTCGTGTTACCGAACATCACAGCTATTCGAATAGATTAACTTCCCTGCAGGGGTGCACCACATAACCCAACACGCTTGATCACATTTGGCCGGACTCACTTTTCTGGGTCATGCCCGGCCGCGGAAGATCAACACGTCGCATCCCCACCTAGGCCAACAGAGAGGTCAGCACACCGGTCTAAACCTAAGCGCACAGGGGTATGGGCCCATCGCCCTTAGCACACCTGCACGCTGCGTGGGCGGCCGGAAGCAGAACTAGCCCCCTTAATACAAGAGCAGGCTTACGTTCCAATCCGGTGCGCGCCGCTCAGTCGCTAACATCACGAAGGCTTCGGCTGATACCACGACGTCGAGTGCCCATAACTTTCCCACGTAGTTGGTTAGTGCGTATAGACCAAATGGCCAGACTCAGATCAAATACCAAGATCTCGTTAAGCATTTAAGTATCCGCGAACGCTGACCAGGGCCAGGCCCACCTCTCTCCTAGGTGGTCTCAACCTGCCCTGCCGCCCCGCCACAAAGTAACAATGGGGCCGCGGGAACCCAGCCCACCTCTACCGGATGGAGCCACCGTCCTTTCAGCCCCTCATCGAATCACTTATGGTACTCAACGAGCTGACCCGACTTTAGTCACCACATGTGTCATGTATATAAAGTATATAGTATATACCCGTGATCACCTCCCTAGTGATCACAGCCCAAAGAGTATAGCATGGCGCATTTAACAAGAGTGTAGGGCCACCGATGGAACACTAGCATCCTATTCTAAGCAATAGGATAGCAGGTAAGGGTAACAACTGTAGCAACAATGACAGGATATGCAATAGAATAGGATTAACCGAAAGCAGTAACATGCTACACTACTCTAATGCAAGAAGTATAGAGAAGAATATGCGATATGTGGTGATCAAGGGGGGGGGGGCTTGCCTGGTTGCTCTGGCAAGAAGGAGGGGTCGTCAACTCCATAGTCGAACGGGGCGGCAGCAGCGTCGGTCTCGTAGTCTACCAGAGAGAAAAGGGGGAAGAAACAATAAATACAATGCAAACATAAGCATGATGATGCGTGACGTGACAATGAGCGGTGCTAGGTGTGCCCTAACGCGATAGTAGGTGATACCGGCGAAGGGGGAAAACATACGGGAAAGTATTCCCGGTGTTTCGCGTTTTCGGACACATGAATCGGAGGGGGAAGGTTGCAGGTTTGCTATGCTAGGGATGTGTGGCGGACGAATGGGCTGCGTATCCGAATTCGTCTCTTCGTTCTGAGCAACTTTCATGTACAAAGATTTTCCATCCGAGCTACGGTTTATTTTATATTGATTTTAATAGATTTAAATCACTTTTAGCATTTATTTAATTATTTTAATCCAACATTATCCGAATAGTGCTCGCCGACGCCGCTATCAATGAGGCGCTGATCGTCAACTGACGTGTGGGTACCATTCATCACTGACTGTTTAGTCTAATTAGGGTTTAACTAATCTAATTACTACTTAATTAAATTAACTAGTTAATTAGATTAATTAATTAGGATTAATTATTTTAATTAATTAATTAACTACTTAATTATAAATTTTATTAATTCATTTTTATTTTTATTTTTCATTTGCCTTAAAACGTTCTGGGGCTGGGCCCCGTTTGTCATAGGGCCACTGGGCCGATGCGGGTTAGCAGGCGCTACGGGCGAACCCGACGGGCGCGGGCGGGGCGAGCAGGCGATGGGCGCTGGGCGCCAGCCCGATAGGGTGCCCGCCCAGCCAGCTGAGGGGCTTGGCGCGTTGGCCGCGAAGGGGGGGGGGTGCTGCGACGGCGAGTTGAACGGCTGTGGGCGGCAACGGCGCTGGCGGGGAGTAGCAGGTAGAGCGGGTGAGAGGGAGGAGCAGAGCAGGAGCAACTGGCACCTGCAGCTCGCGGGCGAGAGCGTGCCCACTCGAGCGGGGGCAGCCGGGCGCGGCGTGGTGGCGCGGGTAGAGCCGCGCCTTAGCTGCGGCGAGCAGGGGGAGGGTTCCGGGCGGCAGCAGAAGCAGCTGCAACGGCGGGGAGGCCCCGCGATGTGCGGGCGGAGCACGGCGAGAACGGGGAGGAGGAAGAGATGCCGGGGCCTCACCACGGGGCCGTGGGGTCTAGGCAGTGGGGCTTGAGGAGGAGGACGGAGATGACCGGGCGACGGTAGGCGACGGTGATCCGGGGAAGGGAATGGCTCGATCCGCGTGAGGCAGGGGTCCCGAGCTCCGATGCGTCTATGTAGTCGACGAAGACGGCGGAGGCGGTGCTCCCGGCGCAGTCTGAGGCGGCGGGGTGGATGTCGGGCGCGAGGACGACGGGAAATCGGCAGGCCGCTGCCCGATCCGAAAGTTGGGGGAGCGGGAACGAGAGGAGGGGGGCAGTGAGGGGATTTGCTAGGGTTTGGTGGGTTGGGGAGGCCATATGGCCAGGGAGACCGGGGTGATGGGCCGGCCTAGTGGGCGGCTGGTTGGGCCGTGGCCCGGGGAAGAGAGGGGGGGGGGGGGGTTATTTTGTTTTTTCTTTTGTTCATTTTTCTAACAGTTTTATTTATTTTAGTTAGCAAACCGTTCTACAAAAGTATAACCCCAGCTCCTAAATTAGCAAAATAGCATAGGCCACTTCCTCAACAAACTTGGTGACCATATGAATTATTTTAATATTTGTTTAGTAATTAAAAGCATTTAAATAATTGTTTTGCCGCGGTTTTTATCTACTATCGTGCATTTAAATATTTTATAAAGACTTGGTTTATTCACCAATATTACTTATGAATTATTTGGCACATCGCGAACATTATAGTTTTAATATTTGAAAACCTTTATGGTGACTTGATTTTGAACTCGAATTTGAGTCAGTTTCGAACCAACTGAGTTTAACAACAGTAATCGTGGTGACGTGGCATCAATAGTGGAGGGTCACTGTAGCGTGAATATCCGGGCGTCACAATTCTCCTCCACTACAAGAAATGTCATCCCGAGATTTAAGAGGCATAAGGGAGGAGGTTCTGGTTACGAAATTCTAGCGAGTGTTCTCGGTCTTGGTTGCTCTTCTTGAAGAAGTTGAACCATTACGTTGATGTGTTCATTTCTTTGCTTCAGATCATCATGATGAAGTCATCATCCTTTCTTCGGGAACTCCATCGTACTTATGAAAGAATTATGAATGGTGGTATTGCCACAAATACTATGTCAACTACATGATCATGCGAAGCAATATGACAATGATAAAGGTGTCATGATAAACTGGATGGTGGAAAGTTGCATGGCAATATATCTCGGAATGGCTATGGAAATGCCATAATAGGTAGGTATGGTGGCTGTCTTGAGGAAGATATAAGGAGGTTTATGTGTGAAAGAGCGATCATATCACGGGTTTGATGCACCGCAAAGTTTGCACCAACTCTCAATGTGAGAAAGGGCAATGCACGGCATCAAGAGGCTAGCAATGGTGGAAAGGTGAGAGTGCGATAATCCATGGACTCAACATTAGTCATAAAGAACTCACATACTTATTGCAAAAATATACAAGTCATCAAAACCAAGCACTACGCCAAGATGCTCCTAGGGGATAAATTGGTAGGAAAGGACCATCGCTCGTCCCCGACCGCCACTCATAAGGAAGACAATCAAAGAACACCTCATGTTTCAAATTTGTTACATAACGTTTACCATACGTGCATGCTACGGGACTTGCAAACTTCAACACAAGTATTTCTCAAATTCACAACTACTCAACTAGCACGACTTTAGTATCACTACCTCCATGTCTCAAAACAATCATCAAGCATCAAACTTTTCTTAGTATTCAACACACTCATAAGAAAGTTTTTACTAGTCTTGAATACCTAGAATATTAGGATTGAGCAAATTACCATGCTGTTTAAGACTCTCAATATAATATAAGTGAAACATGAGAGTTCATCTATTTCTTCAAAATAAAACCACCACCGTGCTCTAAAAGATATAAGTGAAGCACTAGAGCAAACAACAAACTACTCTGAAAGATATAAGTGAAGATCAATGAGTAGTCGAATAATTATGCAACTATGTGAAGACTCTCTAACATTTAAGAATTTCAGATCTTGGTATTTTATTCAAACAGAAAGCAAGGCTAAAGAAAATAAAATGTCGCTCCAAGCAAAACACATATCATGTGGTGAATAAAAATATAGCTCCAAGTAAAGTTACCGATGGAGGAAGACGAAAGAGGGGATGCCTTCCGGGGCATCCCCAAGCTTAGGCTCTTGGTTGTCCTTGAATATTACCTTGGGGTGCCTTGGGCATCCCCAAGCTTAGGATCTTGCCACTCCTTATTCCATAGTCCATGGAATCTTTACCCAAAACTTGAAAACTTCACAACACAAAACTTAACAGAAAATCTCGTGAGCTCAGTTAGCGAAAGAAAACAAAACACCACTTCATGGTACTATAATGAACTCATTCTTTATTTATATTGGTGTTAAGCCTACTGTATTCCAACTTCTCTATGGTTTATAAACTATTTTACTAGCCATAGAGTCATCAAAATAAGCAAACAACACACGAAAAACAGAATCTGTCAAGAACAGAACAATCTGTAGTAATCTGTATCAAACGTATACTTCTGGAGATCCAAAAATTCTAAAATAAATTGGTGGACCTGAGTAATTTGTCTAGTAATCATATGCAAAAATAATCAACTAAATATCACTCTCCAGTAAATATTTGAAGCTAATTTCGTGAGCGCTAAAGTTTCTGTTTTTTATTGGATGATCATAAAGACTTCACCCAAGTCTTCCCAAAGGTTCTACTTGGCACAAACACTAACTAAAACACAAAAAAACATCTAAACAGAAGCTAGATGTATTATTTATTCATAAACAGAACCAAAAAGCAAGAAACTAAAATAAAATTGGGTTGCCTCCCAACAAGCGCTATCGTTTAACGCCCCTAGCTAGGCATGATGATTTCAATGATGCTCACATAAAAGATAAGAATTGAAACATAAAGAGAGCATCATGAAAAATATGAATAGCACATTTAAGTCTAACCCACTTCCTATGCATAGGGATTTTGTGAGTAAATAACTTATGGGAACAATAATCAACTATCATAGGAAGGCAAAACAAGCAAATCTTCAACATTTTTAACACATAGAGAGGAAACTTGATATTATTGCAATATGTAGAAGCATATGATCCTCTCTCATAATAATTTTCAGTAGAATCATGAATGAATTCAACAATATAACCAGCACCTAAAGCATTCTTTTCATGATCTACAAGCATAGAATTTTTACTACTCTCTACATAAGCAAATTTATGCTCATCAATAGTAGTGGGAGCAAACTCAACAAAATAACTATCATGTGATTGAAAACTAAGATCAAGATGACAAGTTTCATGGTTATCATTATTTTTTAAAGCATATGTGTCATCGCAATAATCATCATAGATAGGAGGCATGCTTTTATCATAATAAATTTGCTCATCAAAACTTGGGGGACAAAAAATATCATCTTCATCAAACATAGCTTCCCCAAGCTTGTGGCTTTGCATATCATTAGCATCATGGATATTCAAGGAATTCATACTAACAACATTGCAATCATGCTCATCATTCAAAGATTTAGTGCCAAACATTCTTCTTCAAACACTTTGGCACAATTTTCCTTCCCATCATACTCACGAGAGATATTAAAAAGATGAAGCGTATGAGGTAAACTCAATTCCATTTTTTTTGTAATTTTCTTTTATAAACTAACTAGTGCTAAAACAAGAAACAAAAAGATTCGATTGCAAGATCTAAAGATATACCTTCAAGCACTCACCTCCCCAAAGAACGGTGCCGTAAAAGAGCTTAGTTGACGGGTGTGAGTGCCGCCACCTAGCCTCCCGCAACAACAGCGCAAAAATAGCTTGATGTCTACTACACAACCTTCTTCTTGTAGACGTTGTTGGGCCTCCAAGTGCAGAGGTTTGTAGGACAGAGCAAATTTCCTCAAGTGGATGACCTAAGGTTTATCAATCTGTGGAGGCGAGGATGAAGATGGTCTCTCTCAAGCAACCCTACAACCAAATAACAAAGAGTCTCTTGTGTCCCCAACACACCCAATACAATGGTAAATTGTATAGGTGCACTAGTTCGCGAAGAGATGGTGATACAAGTGCAATATGGATGGTAGATATAGGTTTTGTAATCTGAAAATATAAAACAGCAAGGTAACTAATGATAAAAGTGAGCACAAACGGTATTGCAATGCTCGGAAACAAGGCCTGGGTTCATACTTTCACTACTGCAAGTTCTCTCAGAAATAATAACATAATTGGATAATATAACTATCCCTCAACATGCAACAAAGAGTCACTCCAAAGTCACTAATAGCGGAGAACAAACGAAGAGATTATGGTAGGGTATGAAACCACCTCAAAGTTATTCTTTCCAATCAATCCGTTGGGCTATTCCTATAAGTGTCACAAACAGCCCTAGAGTTCGTACTAGAATAACACCTTAAGATACAAATCAAACAAAACCCTAATGTCACCTAGATACTCCAATGTCACCTCAAGTATCCGTGGGTATGATTATACGATAAGCATCACACAATCTCAGATTCATCTATTCAACCAACACATAGAAGCTCAAAGAGTGCCCCGAAGTTTCTACCAGAGAATCAAGACAAAAACATGTGCCAACCCCTATGCATAGGTTCATGGGCGGAACCCGCAAGTTGATCACCAAAACATACATCAAGTGAATCACGTGATATCCCATTGTCACCACAGATACGCACGGCAAGACATACATCAAGTGTTCTCAAATCATTAAAGACTCAATCCGATAAGATAACTTCAAAGGGAAAACTCAATCCATTACAAGAGAGTAGAGGGGGAGAAGCAACATAAGATCCAACTATAATAGCAAAGCTCGCGATACATCAAGATCGTACAAATCAAGAACACGAGAGAGAGATCAAACACATAGCTATCGGTACATACCCTCAACCCCGAGGGTGAACTACTCCTCCTCGCCATGGAGAGCGCCGGGATGATGAAGATGGCCACCGGCGAGGGTTCCCCCTACGGCAGGGTGCTGGAACAGGGTCCTGATTGGTTTTTGGTGGCTACAGAGGCTTGCGGCGGTTGAACTCCAGATCTATTCTGTTCCCCGATCATTTTAGGGTATATGGATATATATAGGCGAAATAAATACGTCAGGGGAGCCACGAGGGGCCCACTAGGTTGGAGGGCGCGCCCAGGAGGGGTGGGCGCGCCCCCCTGCCTCGTGCCTTCCTCGCTGCTTCCTTGACGTGGACTCCAGGTCTCCCGGGTTGCTTTCCTTCCAAAAATAACTTCTCCGTAAGGTTTCATTCCGCTTCAATTCGCTTGATATTCCTTTTCTTCAAACACCAAACAAGGGAAAAACAGAATCGCACTGGCTCGGGTCAATAGGTTAGTCCCAAAAGTAATATAAAAGTGTATAATAAAGCCCATAAACATCCAAAACAGATAATATAATAGCATGGAACAATCAAAAATTATAGACATGTTGGAGACATATCAGTCATCTCCTGCACGGCGATGTCGCCAGGATCCCTGCTGCTTGTCACCTCCATTTCCACCTTGACGGTGTCGGTCCTGCCTTTGGGCTTCCCCGGCGGGCCGTTCGCCCACAGCTTGGCCACGTAGTGCGGCAGTGGGGACGCCCGCTCGATGCGCATTTACCGCACGGTGATAGGCGCGCCGATGTCGAGCACGCCGCCGACCAAGAAAAATGCGCGCCGTCCTCCTCCGCGAACAGCAGAGCCGTGGGTTCGGCAAAGGGCACTTGCACCGGAGCGCCTTGCCGTACTGGATCCTGTGCACGGGCATGGGATGCACGGTGCTGATGTGGTGGGAGAGCACCGGCGGCGGGCCATCTTAGCCGTAGACGGGCACGCGGCATTAGCAGGGCGCGAGCGGACGCACGCTCTGGTGATCGGCGAGCTTGTGGTAAGTGACATAGAGCCCACAGCCTTCGTGCGGGCACTCCATCCTCACCGAGGAGAGGACGGCATCCACCGCCGTGTTCCGCACGTCGAAGCCACCGCCGCGCTCGCACTTCTGGCACTGCCACTTGTTCCCGGGGCGCTCGACGCGGCATTCCGCGCAAGCCAGGTGCCCTCCCTTGCACTGCACAAGTCAATCGAACAACACATCAATCAAGAAACCTGCACCTTGCTCGATCAGCCGAACGGACGAGGTGTATTCGAACCTCATACATTGGAGGCTTCAAGGGGCTGAGGCACAAGGGGCAGTGGAGCAAGGTGAGGTCCATCGAGACCATAGAGAGCTCCATCATCGGGTCATGTTCCGTTTGCATGATCTCGCCCTCCTCGTGCACAACCATCTCTCACTTTATTAGGACCGGGGCATTACAAAGCTTTACCGTCACATATTCATACTACTTCAAGGTGCATTAAATCAACAAATGCAAGTATCAAAAGGAGAGTCACGGCATGCATGCATGCGTTGTAATTAATGCATTGGTAAACGCAAATTATTGAAATATGTCGAGTGCAGTGCTTTGATGTGTCGCGTCAACTCGTACAAGACCGAGAAGTTTGATTACTACAATGCACTTGTTTTATCAACACTGCTTTTGGCAGCATGACAGTGGGCCATCGACCTGTTGGGCCCACCTGTCATGGACGCAAAGGCAGGAGCAGTAAGTCAATGAAGCTGCGTCCCTCCCTCGCCCATGAGCGTGGTGGCTAGCAGGACTAGGAGAAGCTTTCGTTCGCTGCACTCTCTCCCTCGTGTACGCGGTGGACATGTAACAATTCAATCGGTGTTAGATGGCCAGAAGCATACTGTAGTACTCCTCCACTGCAGTAGTACTTAATCATTTTGTTCGACTTCCCGAAGAGGCGAAGAGCCAAGCGCTGCCCGGACGCTCGTGTGGCAGTTTCATGTGTAGAGTAGTCTAGGATAGCGTGTACCATGCCTGTAAGCTTAAAATCGTTGGGGTCGGCTCCATGCTATATTTTTTTGATTACAATAATCTTCTGGCCCTACCTGTCATCCTGGTGATTCTAGTTTGCACGCTCATGTAGTCAAGACAGGAATATATATTTTAATTTGTGGTGGGGTAAATGTTAGAGGTTGCAGCAAATGGACTATTGTACACTGCGGGTCTTTCAGCCAAGTTTAGAGGCGACCATGTGGGGCCAGTGCTATGATGTGTCGCGTCAACTCGTACAACGAGGAGTACACGTCTTCTCCCTCGCCCATGCGCTCGGTGGCTCGTAGACGAGGACCGGCTTTTGCTTATAGTACTACAACAAGCTATTCCTCCCGCTCGCTGTGGACGGACATGCAGTAGTGGATTCGATACTGTAGAAGCAGTAGTAGTAACATCATTGTTCGTCTTCTCGAAGAGGTGAAGAACCAAGTGCAACCCGAACGTTGTAGTTGCGAACCTTGGAGCACGCATATAGCTAGGTTCTTGCATGAGACAAAATTGCTATGTGAGCCCACTATTAGTATTCTCCGTCAGAATACTTGTCATCAAAATGAATAAAAGGGGATGTATCTAGATGTATATTAGTTCTAGATACATCTTTTTTTATCCATTTTGATGACAAGTATTTTCGGACGGAGGGAGTACTTGCTAGTATAGCCCTGTAAACCAAAAAGGAGTATTTTCCTTTCTAGAGATTTCAACAAGTGACTAGACTACACCGAGACAGAGTAAATAAATATGTAGCTCTCTCATTTTCCTCTCGGTCTTGGTCACGGTGCACAATATTAGTATACTAGTACTATCATCTTTAAATTTACGAAGTCACCATAGGCACCTTGTCGTTGACGGGAACGTCTCCTGACACGCGATAGACGCGAGCGACAGTCGCCTCCATAGGTGTTTGAATGCCAAGGAGGGAGAGGGTAGCGGTTCCCGAGACGTTGAACGGTCAATGATGCATCCTCAAATTACTCTACATGCAGAGGGAATTAGTTGGAGAAGCAGAATAGAGACAACACGATGTGAATGCAACAAAGTTTGGATTCTCATATAAAGGTGCCCCACCACTCCAATCCATCTACTCCTTAGTCTCCGCGCAACACTGCTCACTCCAATCCAAGACCAAGTGACCAGAAGCCAGAAGCACCTATGGAGGCGATGGACGCGAGCGGCAATGGCTGTGCCAAATCATCCAAGGCGCCGCCCACGACCCGCAAGACCGCAAGCAGCATTTCCAGACGGTGTCAGGACCGCCGGCGTCAGAGTTCGCCGATGATGCCGGCTTCGCCTCTCGCATGGACGACATGATGGTCAACTCCATCCTCAAGTTCGCCGCCGTTAAGAAGCGCGTGGACGACCTTGCCATACTGCTCCAGCCCGCGCGCCTAGGCTCCTCATTGCCTGCCACCCTCATCGGCCTCCATGGTGATAAACAGTTTCAAGCCCCGGTGGCCCTGCAGTTGCCGGAGGTCGCGATGAAGAATGTGCACCTCGAGGCCGCGCTCGTCGCGCAACGCCTCGCCATGCAAGAAACCGTCGACCTGCACATCCACGTCTACGAGGAAATCATATACATAGGCCACTACAAGGCCAGCGAGGACAGAAAGACGTTGGCCTTCTTCCAGTGGCTAGAATCTTTGGACGCCATTGTTCAGAATCACTCGACCTGGCCACGAAAGCCGCTGCTACTTAGCCGCCGTTCGGTGGGCCAGCGCCCTGAGTCGAGGAGGTGGACGTCGTCGATGGATGCATATCTTCTTCTTGCCTCCTGTAACCAGCATTGCATCGCCTCGTGGCCTTAATGTTTTATTAGTATAGGAGTATATGGAATTTTTATTCCAGTAGTAACGTTTTCACTGTGAGGTGGGGCCGCAGTTGAGCAAACCGACCATCGCCAAATCCCCACCCCGCCCACCGGTCGTCGGCTGAGTTTAGAATTAGAAGAGAGAAACGAGGGAGAAGAGCTAGCAGAGTACGTACGCTGTTGTCGATGGGACTCGTGTTGATAGAATAGAGTATCGAGCACTCGCACTTCTTTTCTTAGGGAAAAGCAATGATGTCTAGTGTACTACCACTAGTTGGGTGCGTGCGACCTATACCTGTCATCACTTTAGGTCTCCTTTTCGAACCGCAGCTGCGCTTCACCGTACATATTTTTTCACGCATTTATCCTCCTACATGTACTCCTAGGCTATTTCCACGTTCTCCCTTTCGCCGACATGTGGGACATAGAGCATCTGGGTCGTAGTGCATGCACGACTTAGAGCATATGCCGGGGTACTTTACATTTTAGACCTCACGAATTACATGCAAACCCCGTGTTGAAGAATAAATAAATAAATGAATTACTACATGAAACCGGATTATTTTCGTAGAAACCGGAGCACGTTCATTAAATTTTGGACATAACAAACTACCGGACCTAAACCAGTCTAAGGGCCACTTTGATTCGCAGGATACTGAAAACACAGAAATGGGGAAAGTATGATGGCGATGAACCGAGACGAGGAGAACTCTACTAACTCAGTTAGAGGTTAGAGTTAGATTCTAACCCTGAACTAACTCTAAACCAAAGAGGTGTATGGATGGCACGGTTAGATTGACAATAAATGTTCTTTCTCAATCACTGTGCAACACTGCTCACTCCAATCCAAGATCAAGTGACCAGAAGCCAGAAGCACCTATGGAGGCGATGGTCATGAGCGGCAGTCGGCTGTGCCAAATCATCCAAGGCACCGGCCTGCAGCCCCACACCGCGCAGCGTTTCCAGACGGTGCTGGCGACCGCCGGCGTCGTAGCCCTCGCCGACGCCGGCTTCGCCTCTCGCATGGACGACATGATGGTCAACCCCATCCGCAAGTTCGCCATCGTCAAGAAGCATGTAGCGAAAGCTCCTACTAGTCCTGCCAGCCACCACGCTCATGCGCGAGGGAGGGACGCAGCTTCATTGACTTACTGCTCCTGCCTTCGCGTCTATGACAAGTGGGCAGGTCGTTGGCCCACCTGTCATGCATCCAAAGGCAGGTGTAGTTAAGGCACCGGAGTTCAGTCCGCGAGGGAGAGGGCATTGTAGTAATCAAACTTCTCGGTCTTGTATGAGTTGACACGACACATCAAAGCACTGCACTCGATATAAGTATTTTTACACATTTCAAATGGACTACTACATACGGATGTATGTAGACATATTTTGTTCGTATGTAGTCATTTGTTGCAATCTCTAAAAAGACTTATATTTGGAAACGGAGGGAGTACAATGCATGCATGCATGTTGTGACTTCCCTTTTGATACTTGCATGTGTTGATTTGATGCACCTTGCCAAATTTTGACTATAAATTTAACTCGCCAAATTTTCATGCATGTCACAAAAAATTACGGGGCTGTTTGGATTGTGAATATGTTTGTCTTATGTTGCCACATTATTTTTCCCACACTTGCCACACTTGCCTAACTTGAGTTGCTCAAATTGTTAGACACACTTTGGCTTGCCTAAGGGAATCTTGCCACACTTTTTGTGTCTATGACATGTGGGGTTCACTGCTAATAAAAAATTCTTGTCTTAGGTGTGGCTAATAAAAAAGACTTATATTTAGGAACGGAGGGAGTAGAAAATATAAATAATAATGCATGTTGGGGCAACCCACGTTTCCGATAATTTTAGCCATGGGATTGTTCACAATTTTTACGAGGGGGTGGTTGTTCATTTAATGGAGGGACTTGTACCAGACTTGAACAATACAAAGTGCGACCTGGCACACCGTAACACCACTTGGAACAAGCGGGTAGCTATCTCAAAAAACAATCGACAACCAAAAAAAGGGCGACCTGGCACGTAGTACACAATTTTAAACGATTGTTTTGATGGAGTGAAAAAGGAAAACTACCCCACTACGTATATATAGGCCAGGGCCTCCGCGCTTGCTTGCTAGGGTTGCTCTATTCACACACACTCATTCTCTCCAGATCTAAACAAGATAGGGGTGGTAACACTATCTTTCTCCCTTCAAAAAACACTATCTTTCTATCCTCACCGCTGGTTACAAATCCGGACGTATCCCCCTTCGCCGGTGAAGGGGAGGAGGGGCAGCGTTTAAGCCGTCGTCGACAGCGAGGGAGGAGACCCACTGCCGTCCGCACCGTTATCTCTGCCCGAGCACTGTTGAGGGACGTCCTTCGATCCCTTCGTCGTTGCCCTAGTGTGGGCGGATCCGGCCTCCCACCGCCCACCTATCCACATCCCGACAACCTTCAGGTATATCTTCCTTCTAAACCGCCTTAGCTCTACTTCCCCAGCTCGCTACGTCGCTGCATGTGCATCATTTTCTACCTCTCAGCCCCTCTCGATCGGATGGTCCAACGTCACCTATTTTTCTTCTTCTATTGTTAGAGGTAAAGCTACTTCATGGAGTCGAATCTTGTACTTGGTTCAAACAAGAAATAAAGTGGGGGTGGGGAAATTTAGTACTGTGTATGTAGTACATCGGACTTGGTACAAACATCAAGGAAAGGGGGTGAAAGTAGTACAGACTGGTCATCCAACCGGTCTCTTGGTCGAAAAGGGAAATATAGGGGTAACGCTGTACACAGTTGGTATGACCAGGACTAGATTTGCTATCCACACATAGGAGTAGGTGGCTAGAGGAACAAAAATGGGATCAACCCAGATATGTTTCTTGATGTTTGTTTCTCGGGCAACAAACTATGAATCACCACTTTATGCCCCTGCTTAGGTACATGGTGCCGGACTGATGGTGCACCCACCGTCCCATGCCCTTATACCAAATATTTAGCTGTTCTTAATCTAATGCCCTGGTAAAATGAAGCCATGCCATCGTTATAAGCCATGACAAGTTTAGCCAAATGTTTTTGCCTGTAATTGTTTGAGACTCGACTGCTTCTCTATAGCTTTTTGTGCAAACAGGATATCCATTTCACTTGGTTGTCATAGACCTTTTGGTGCACTGCACATAACTCTTCTTAAAAGAAGTGATTTTTGTGCTGTTTAACTGGAATGTCAGAATGGAACAGTTGGTTCATTTCAGTGGAACTGCACAAAGGGAGATCTGTGTTCCAATCCTCATCATCCATATTGGCACCATAACCTTCCCTTAGGTAAGAATGATATTTAATGCATGTGTTCATCTCTATTTTATGATCGCCATGAGAAAATAATGCTATTTTTTACTAGTACACTTGTACTCCCTCACTGACAAAACCAATTCTGAAATAGAAGGCCAATCATGTACTTGGTTTCACCAACTAGTGAGGAGAATGAGAAACAACGCATGAAGAGGAAGAAGAAGAAGAGTAAACAAAGGCTAAGGCGATCTTGTTGAAGCTGAGGCCTCAGTCGAGGCCATTCAAGGGCTCCGGCAACGACTACCTTACATGTGAGACGATCCTCCAGGGAGCCCTTCCAATTCTGCTGTCTCACTTAATTAATTAGGAGTACTTAAGTACCACTAATTTAGTGCTGCCTAATTTTCCTGTCGGAGTTAAACAAATCTTTAGTAGCACCCTATGCTGAATCATGTATGTGTGTATGTTTGTATATGGAGGTGAATCATGTGGTGGAGCAGGGAGGGAATGCTAACTTTACCCATTAAGATAATGAGGGTGCTTCTATTTGTTAGTGTATGTTTCATCAACTAGTCCCACTATTACAGTAATCTCACTCTCTCAATATATGTGCCAACAGGGATGCTCGATTTTGGTGGAACTGCACAAAAACTTTGGGTGCTTCATTGCCTCGACAGCTTCCTTCCTTTCCCGTTAGTCACTAATCTCGGCTTGCATTGTTCCTTTGTCTGTCACCGCTATTTATCTCGCTTCCAAATAAAGGAAATAGTAATTGATATGCTACCTCACACAAAGTTGGTACTGGTCTTTATCCCGATTATTGTGCTTGTCATATGTATTGGTAATTTGGTATTGTGCTACTGTTTGCCGATTTCATAAAGGAGTAACTTGGAGCCCGAACTCGCAGGAAAATCATTACATCGGGTGATTTCAGAGAACTGCACAAAAGATCGATGGACAGTACTTATGTTGCTGCTATGTACTCCAAAGTTCACTCGCATAAGCATCGATGTTGACAAGAAGAAGTGCCTATATTCATTCGAGTATCAACCGGCGTCAACCAATTGTCAAACTCCAAGTATTAGGAGAGTGAACACCATAAATATTGCTTGGCGCATAGCCCAGAAAAACGCAGTCCAGTCTTTGGTCCCAACTTGTGCCTTTTGGTTATCGGCACATATGGTAGCGAACTGTATGGCATGGAGTCTAAAGATTCTAGACAAGTTGGTTGACGCATATATTCATCTGGCACTTAATCAGTCTACACGCCAGGGATGCTCCATTTCAGTTGAACTACACAAAAAATTTGGGTGGTTCATTTTCTCAACCGCCTCCTTTCTCGTCTGCAATGTAGAATTTGGGCGAGATAGAGGACCAAGATGAGCCAGTAAACTAGTTGGATGAAAGTAGTGGCCAAGTTGCTCAAACCTCCCTCGGCACAAGGCCACTATTTGAGGATAAAATTACAAGCAAAGTTCAGATTGTCTGTGCTGCCTCTTATGTACTCGAAAGTTTACTCGTACAAGCATTAATTTTAGCAAGAAGTACCTCCGACTGAACACCATTTACTAGTCTGCAATGTAGAATTTTGGCAAGCTACAGGACCAAGATGAGCCAGTAAACTAGTTGGATGAAAGTAGTGGCCAAGTTGCTCAAACCTCCCTCGGCACGAGGCCACTATTTGAGGATAACCTACAAGCAAAGTTCAGATTGTCTATGCTGCCTCTTATGTACTCGAAAGTTTACTTGTACAAGCATTAATTTTAGCAAGAAGTACCTCCGACTGAACACCATTTACCAGTCTGTACCCTAGGTAATTAAAGTTCGTCCATTGATCATATTGGCTGTGATCTCAATCATTTGGATGCATAAACATACTGAACATGTGTATATCTGAATCTTTTTGTGAATTATCTATGAATATTGTTGTGTGATCTATCAATCATTTGGATCCATAGACATGCTGAACTTGTGTATATATGAATCTTTTGAGTTGTTGATAGTGAATGTTGGCTATGAATATGAACGTGTCCTGTGAACCTGAGTTTGATACGAATCTTTACCTTTTCTGTTGTGCTTGTGTGTGAACTTGTTAGTATGCCTACTGTGGGGTATGTGACGTGTGGGTGTCAATGGCACACCTTCTTCCCGAGAAGAATTGCACCTGCTTTGTTAGGGTAGCAACGACGCATAAGCTCTTTTTAATCTTTTTGCTCTGTCTTGCCCACTCCCCCGCTCAACCCCTGCCGTAATGTTTTCGGCCTCAAAACAAACATAGTACTGCGTTGTTTTTGTGGCTTGATGAAAAATCGAGTGCTGGTTTCTGTAGGTTGGCCCGCCTAGGAAATGGGTTGCTGGTCCACCACGGACTGGGAGGCTAAAAATACAAGTTGTATGGTGCAGAGGCAAGTAAAAAAACGCCATCGAGAGCCATCCACTAAAGAAAAAAATAGCTCCTGGTGTGCTTCTTTAGTCGTGCCGCCGGCCCCCTCTATAATCCAGTTCGCTCGGGGATCTGGTATCATTTTTTTCCAGAGGGCGAACAAGTATCAGCTAGGACTAGGTTTTGTATTTTAACATGCATAGCCCACGACATATGGTGACAGTGGTTTCAACTTATTTTTTGAGGTCCATACCGGCCTATGGGATTTTTCTTAAAGATCGGCAGCCCAATGTATTTTTTAACCACATTATATATATTTATATTATTACTATTATCGTATATTTTATAGAGACTTATATATACATTATAAAAACATCCCACGGTTATTAACTTATAAAAGTAAATGTTTAATGAAGTTGGCAAGGAAAATCCTGGTTGTTTTTGACTCACGTGCAAGGAAAATCCTGGTGATTGCATACAAAAGCTTGTAAGATTTTAAGGACCAATGTAATAATTACGCTTATTTTTATTTTGAGGAATAACTCGCTAATTTGTTAATTATGTATATAAAAATGTACCTCTCCGGTTTATTTTTTATATTAATTGCTCCTTCTAACATAACATTATATATATAACGAGCCCAGCTAATTCGTGTATTTGAAGGAAGTGCAAATGGGCTGGGATTTCTTAGATAATATAAATGGGCCGCATTGACGCGGAATTATTTGTTCACCCAGCCCAGCAAATGGACTTTACATTCTAGAAAACATGGGTTAAATATATGTCACATTTTTGCAGGCTGACATGTGGGCCAATAGGTCGAAGTCTACGCAGGGCGTTGTCAACTTGGTCGGCATGCACCTTCAATCTCTCGTCTTCTTCCTCCAGCGTCGCCGGGACCGCCTGGTCCGGCTTCCGATGGCTAGCGGCTCTACTTAGCATGCATCGATGCGAAGCGCTACCCCACCACCGGCCAGGCAATCCCTCCACCCCTCCACACCTCCTATTATTCTCCACCGACTGCAGCTCCACGCCACACCAGAACCAGTTATAACCCTTCTCCTCCACTCAATCCACGACTCCACCGCCGCTCTTCCCATCTTCGAAGTCGTTCCCGTCTGGGCCTCGCTGTTGCCCACCACCTCGCTGGGCCAAGCGCGTGGTCAACAAACGAGGGTCATCGGAAGAGGACTGTACATGGAGAGCCTGACAGCTGGGACCCACGAGGTCCATGGTCGCACGCAAGGAAAGTTCCTCCTTATTAAGATAAGAAAAATGTTTCCTCCACCTGACAGCTGGGACTCACCGGCTGTATCTTCGCACGGAAGGAAGTGCCTCCTTGTTATGTGAAAAATTATTCTCCCGCTGATACCGGGACCCGCTGACGGTGGCTAACTTGTGGGCCTACTAAGCGGACGTGTGCGCAGGGCTTTGTCAACTTAATCAACAAATGATTCTAGAAGCTGGACCGTTGGATGTTAATCCAACAACCGTGCTCCTTCTTCAACCTTTGTCCTTGCTCCTGTCTCCCGTGGGCGGCACCGCAGTCGTGGCTGCCACAAGACCTAACCAACAAGTTTCCCACTCCTCTCCATCTGTGACTCCACTGCCCCGTCTTCCCCATCTCCGGGTCGTTCTATTCTGGGGCCTCGCCGTCGTCCACCGGCCTTTGGTGCGCTCGGCACGGTGTGGTCAACATGGTCAACAACCGAGAGTCATCGGAAGATGACTGTACATGAGAGGCTGACAGTGGGGACGCACCACGCCCATGGACGCATGCATGCAACGGAACGCAGCGTGGTCAACGTGGTCAAGGAACGACTTCCATCGGAAGTGTACTATACGTGGAGAGGCTGACAGCTGGGTCCACAGCTGCAGCAAGGAAGTGCCTCCTTATTACGCTGAAAATAATGATTCCTCCACATAACAGCATGGACCCACCAGACGGGCCATCGTATTTTGCGAAGAAAATGTTTCCCCCCTGACTGCTGGGACCCACCGGACGGGTCACCGTATTTCGCGAAAAAAGTTCCCTCCGCTTTCAGCCCGGACCCACCAAAAGTGCCTCCTTATTACGCACAAAAAAATGAATACTCCTCCTGCTAGTTGGGACCCACCTTGGTGGGTGGCTGACTTGTGGGCCTACTAAGTTGACAGGGATGGAGGTGTCGGATTTCGGGTTCCGACAGACCCTTAAGGTTCGAACTCTGGGGTGCACGCGGAGATCCAACCCTCCACCGTCTCGTACCTTGCCGAATCGCAGGGACCTAAACTACTAGAAAGAACAACACAAGAGACACGAGATTTATACTAGTTCGGGCCACCGTTGTGGTGTAATACCCTACTCTAGTTTGTGGTGTGGTGGATTGCCTCTGGGGCTATTGAGGAACAGTACAGGGAAGAACAGCCTCGCGAGGGTCTGCTCTTGGCGGGTGTGATGAAATGCTAGGTGGTGTTCCGTCGCTCTAGCTTGAGGATCGGGTCTCTATCTCTCTCCCTGGATTCCGAATGCCAGATATCTTTCTCTCCTACTCTGAGTGTGGCTACTCCTATTTATAGGCGAAGGCCCTGGGCCTCTTCCCGAATATTGAGCGGGAAGGGCGCCAACAATTGGCCATTTTGAAGGGGAACAGCGGTACACTTATCCTCGACTAAAGTTGGTCCTCGCCGCCAAAGGCTCGTGATGACGCCTTGCTTGGGCTCCACGATGACTCCTTCCGCCGCTGGGGCTCGTCTTGGTCTTATTGCACCAAACGGATGCCTTTGCTTGATGCTCTCGCCGCGCTTGCTCCTTTGCACCAAAGAGGAAAGGAGGACGCTGCTGCGGCGGGCGCCGACCGGCGCTTCCCTTGGTCGTCATGGCTTGCGTCACGGGCACCTCGCGAGGTACCCTGCCTTGAACTCTCCGCCTCCTCATGAGCCAGCCTGACGAGGCCGTGCTCGAGGAAGCTCTCGGTCGTCCGCGGCCATGAGGCTTGGCCCCTCGCGAGGGTCTTGAGCTTATGCTGATGAAGATGGGCCGCCCTGGCCTCCTTGAGCCACGCAGCAGCAGGCGCAGTGCAAGTCTGGGGACCCCTGCCCTGCAACGCCGACAGGAGGGCTTTGTCAACTTAGTCAATACGAACGATTCTAGCTCCAGTGACCATACAATGTCCATCCAACGGCCGTAGTGCTTCTTCAACCTCTCGTCTTCTTGATCCATCCGCTCAAAGCAGCGCCGGTCGTGCCACATGCTCTTGCCTCCCGTGGCCGGCTGTGCTGCCACAGAGGCCTCACCGCCCCTACTATTCCCACTGCTGGCCAGGCCCTGCGGCGACGTTAGCCTCACACCGCAGCCGAACCAGTGAACCCTCGTACTCCTCTCCGCGCGGGCTTCCACTGCCGCGTCTTCACCGGCTCCGTGTCATCCCCTTCCTAGGCCTCGCCGTTGTCCACCGCCCTGGTGCTCTCGGCGTGGCGTGGTCAAGGAACGGCTTCCATCGGATGTGGACTGTACGTGGAGAGGCTGACAGCTGGGTCCACGGCCGCAGCAAGGAAGTGCCTCCTTATTACGTGCAAAATAATTATTCCTCCACTTGACAGCGGGGACCCACCGGACGGGCCACCATGTTTCGCGAAAAAAAATGTTTCCCCCTGACTGCTGGGACCCACCAGCTACATCTTTGCACACAAGGAAGTGTGTCCGGGCAAAACAAAAAAAGGATTCGCCCTCCTGACTGCTGGGACCCACCAGCTACATCTTCACACGCAAGGAAGTGCCTGACAGTCGGGACCCACTTGGTCGAAGCGTACGTAGCGTTGTCATTCTGGTCGCGAACGTGTACGTACATACTGGTCGATGTAGAGGCACGCACGTGTCGTAGTAGAGGCGCGCACGTAGCATGTACACGTACGTACAGCGGACAGTGTGCAAGAAAGAAAATACGGCCACATACGTACATACGGGCAGGGTCTCAAATGCCTACTCGCGCATACGTACAGCCAGGGCTCGTGTACATGGCTGGGTCAGAATGGAGAAACTGCGTCATCATCGTGTTCATGGGGAGGCAACGAAATGCGTCGTGTTCATCGAGAGGCAACGGAACGCGTGGGAGCCAACCGGCTTGGACGGAACAGCCGATGGAAACGAGGCCTGGTGTACCGCAGAACGGAGGAAACGGCCTTGTGTTCGACCAGCCACGGTCAAAACGGGATCCTGTTCATCGGGAGGGGTCCGGCATACCGCAAAACGGAGGAAACGGACCTCCTACGGTCGAAACGGGGGTCCTGTTGATCAGGAGGTGTGTGGCGTACCGCAAAACGGAGGAAACTGACTTGTGTTGGAGCGCTTTGGTGGAAACAGGGGTCCTGTTCATCGGGAGGGGTGTGGCATACCGCATAACAGGACTCCACGGGATACTGTTCATCTCCATCGTCGACCCTCCAGCCTCCACGGGCTACTGTTCATCCACCGTCGACCTCCTCCAGCCTCCACTTGCGACTGTTCATCCATGGGCTCCTGTTCATCCAGCCTCCACCGCGCGCTACTCCACCAGCTATAGTTCAACCAGCCCTCTCCACGGGCTCCTGTTCAACCACCACTCCACGGGCTACTATTGATCCAGCCCTCCACCGTCTACTGTTCATCCTGCCCTCCACGGGGTGGTCCTGTTCATCCTGCCCTCCACGGGGTCCTGTTCATCTAGCCCCAACCGGCTCGATTGATCGGGGTCCTGTTCATCCAGAGGCAACACCACGGGGTCCTGTTCGTCCACCCCCACTGAGAACTATTCATCCAAACCCTCCCAGCAACGCTCACTATTCATCCAAAGGCAGCATCGATCGGCTTCAGTTAGCAGCAGTAGCGAATGAATCGCTCGATCGGGTTTAGTTAACAGCCATCGATCGATCGCTCGGGTTCAGTAACGCATAGCCTGCAGTGCAAATCGCTCGGGTTCAGTTAGAGCCCAACGCCTCGCTTGGGTTCAGTTAGAGCCCAATTCCCCGCACCCACGCGCGTGCATGTACGAGAGAAACGCGCATCGCTCGGACCCGACCACCCACCGCGGGAACACCCCAATATTTTCCTCGCCCTCGCTTCTACCATGGTTTTTTCCATCATGGACGGCCCAAAGAATGTCATGCAGCTACGTCTCCGGCCGGCCCAGGACGAAAAGCCCATTTTCTGTCATAGAAGTAGGACCCCACCACATCTATGATGATACAGGGTTTTGTTACAATTATCGTCATAGAAGTGTCATAAGTATGACATAATTTTTTTTGTTTGGCCCAAAATGTCACGGATGTGTCTTTTTTTGTAGTGCTACATTGGCCGTGCTGTGTCGCTACTTTGGAGTGCCGAGCTCTTTGCTCCGCCACCTCGGGACCGGCTTGGGGGGCTGGGACCTTGTCTGGCTGAAAGCTTGGGCCGCGCATCGACACCAGCACATTAACCGGCTAAGTCGCTTTCATGCTCAGAATTTTAAATCTGTGTTCGGTTCGACCGTGCTTACATACGTTGTTTGTTAAAAGAAACTCCCTTTACCCATGTTAACTGGGGGCTCTTAAAATTTACATGAGCCGTTTTATAATAAGTGTTTTCTTCTTAGTCGTTGCAAAGTCTTTTTCTATCACTCCTTCCTTGAGTCGAGTGTGTGGTCAATAGCCGGATAGCCTGGTTTCTCTCTAAAGCCGCTTGTGTTTAGTTCGCTAAACTGGCCTCAGAAGCACTCCGCCTTTTGGGATAGGAGGTTGAAGCCGAAGGCTGACCCACTCGAATTCTTGAGATCGGATGTGTCATGTTAAAGCACGACATAAGCACAAACTAATTTTAAGAATAATTTTTGGATTGGCACAAAAAACTTGATTTAGTTCGGACGTAAAGTTTTCACATAAGTTTTTTTGGCTTTTCAAGCTTATGGCCCTTTTGGTATATTTGTGTGTTTTTCTTTTATGAGGCGGGACATCCTCTTGACCGAGGTACCCTATGTAATAATCCAGCTCGGAAAATATTTTTTGACCCATAGTTTGGCATTTTTTCTGCCGACCTGCACCTCGGTGTTGGGTCTGAGCATAAATCCCGCAGTACACTGCTGGACACTTTTTAAGCATCGACAATATCAACGGGGGTCTGCGACTTGAGCCAAACCTACCAAAAGCCACGGTACTCTGAGGAGTCCTAGGCAAAATGTTCTTGGATATTGCTTTATATGCATCAGTTTAGAATTGTATCTTCTGTCAATAGTTGGGTTGCCCGGCTCCTGTGCTTGCCTCCTACGTTCCGCTTTGTTCGGCTAGGTGCGCAAAGGGAGAACCACTGCGATAGTGCTTCCAGCTAGCATGGTTAAGCGCCTCAGTGGAGAAAGCCGAAAACTGACTGTCACAATAAGCGTAAACTGGTCAGCGATCCGATGACTATATTAAACTATAAGATCGATAGGGGTCACCCCGTGTTAAGTGATGGTCCATTCGTAACATGGGCCGAAGTGTTTACGGCTTGACCTCGGCTGTCGCCGAACACTAACCGGGGGCTGGGAACTGGCCTCCCAACTTCAAGCTCCCCTGACTAAGGGAAAGTTATAAAGCCCGGATATCTGATTGCCTTGTTTCTGCTAGAACAACTGCCTCCGGGCACCGAGACGTCGGCTAAGGGTTGCCTTGTTATTGCGGAAACACCCTGCGTAGCATCTACAAAGGGGTAGAGGCCGATGATGGGCCACTTTCAACTGATAAACGGTCGCAACGGAGTCAAAATAAACATATCATCGGCGTTTGTATTTAATATACGAGGGCTGCCTTCCGTAATCATCGATATAAAGCCATAAATATGCATCAATTTGACTTAAGATTTTGGCCAAGCTGGGTGGCCCGGCTCCTGTGCTTACCCCTACGTTCCCAATTGTTCGGCTAGGCGGTAAAGGGAGCACCTCTGTGATTGTTACTACCGGGTCATCCGAGTTAGTACCTCAGACTGGGTGAAGCCGAAAGCTAGCAATCTTAAATAATATAATTGGTCGGCAACGACAGAAGTGAAAATTTAGGTTCGGTAAATACCACATAGTTCGGGAATTTTCCCCAAACTAAATCCTCAATATTTTCCTCCCACATTGATCGAAGGTGAGGTTTCATGATCATGATCAGCATGACAACCCAAAGAAAGGAACCGATAGCAGGACTATTTTCTTTGGAAGATGTTTTTTATATTTAATAGCAATATAGCATATCTCTCCGCATACCTTTGTTTATAAAACCATTATGGCCGGATTGCCTTGTTTGTCATAAAACTTTTCCCTTGTAAAGGCTTTATAAAGTATGATAAACACTCCCCAGCTACTGGCCGAGGAGGTTGAAGCCGATGGTCGGTCATTACACATAAAAATTGCGAGTAAAATCCATTTACTGCAACCCATCTTTTAAACCCCTTGGGGCCTACCTTGGCGAGCTCGAATTTCGATCAGCTCTAAGCTCCTTTAAGAGATCTTATTCTCTTCTTGAGAAGTTTGTGTTAAACATAACAAATTTTTCTGTCAAATGGATATCGATCCTTAATTCGGCCACCCGTGCCCACATTAAGGCTCGGGGGCTACTGGGCTTCACACTCACTATTTATAAATATTAAAGGGGCACATCGATCCCCTGATCTGGTGTTGCCACCCGACCAGTGGCTCGGGGGCTACTGCATTGCCTATTCAATGCAGAAAAATCAAAGTGCTCAAGTGTTCGGCTTGACCGAGCTATGGGCAAACACGTCTTCGGACAACAATAGGCACCATCTGGAACCTATCCGACATCAAGCTAGTATATTACGGCGACTTCTCAAGACCCTCTCTCAAGGACCCGTCTGCTGATCACTATTTCCTCTAATATATTGCATCGTGTTTCTATCCCTAAGTATGCTGCAGAGCAAGGAGTTGATCCTCAGGACGATTTTGTGAATCGACCTGAGTCTCAGGGGCTACTGGGATCAGCGATTTTATGTTTTCCTTCAGGTGCATCTCGGATTTTTGGCCGACACACACCTTGAGGGCTACTGGCTATATATCTCGTTAGTAAATAAATTGCATCAATCAGAAATAAAATCTGCAAACAATCAGCCCAAGCCCGAGGAGGTGCATCACCTTGGAAGTAGTCCGGCATAAAGCTCGGATGCAAGTGGCTGGCTCTATAGAGGGCATTTTCGGCATTAAGCTCGGCTAACCTCCTTTAAACTTCTTCAAGCCAATGCGATCTATGACACCTCGGATATAGTCCGACGCTGGAGCTCAGATACAGTCCAGCGTTGGAGCTCGGATACAGCTCGGCGTTGGTGCTCGGCTACAAAGGATACCTTCAATGCAGTCCGGCATTGAGG